>SMOB01000373.1:0-122180 GCA_007388105.1 Coniochaeta prunicola
CCCCCAGCTCCTCTCGTCCCCCCCTTAAGCCGCTCCTTCTGCGCCTCCGCCTCCGGGTCCTCGTACCGCAGCTGCGTCGAGGAGAGGTTCGCGTCCGCGTCTTTGTTGTCCGTCCTGTTGTCAATCATCTCGTCCGCTAAACCGGTTGTGGTGAGTGCCATGCCGGAGGCGGAGCTGGACTCGACGCTCCCGCTGCTCGCGGCGGAGACGTTGCTCACTGCGCGGCCGAGGATGCGGCGGCGCGTGCGCCGGGTGGTGGGGGCGGGTGGTGCGGCGGCGGGGGGCTGTATGGCGCCGGTAATGAGGCCGTCGGTGGCGGGAGTGTCGAGGAGGGTACTCAGGCGGGCGGAGAGGGCGAGGCGCTCGGCGGCTTTGAGGGTCGCTTTGGCGGTGGGGGCTGCGGCGGAGAAGGGGGGAGGAGGGATGTTTTCGTCTGTGTGTGGGGGGTTGTGAGTTTGGACGATGGCTGCCGGTGCTGCGGCTGGTGGAGGTGGTGTGGCGTCTTGTGGAGGTGGCGGGTTGGACCTGCTCTGTTGGGAGGAGGACTTGTTGAGCGAGTCGGAGGAGGCTTCGGATAGGGGCGCGGTGCGGGACTTGTCGCCGCTGCTGGTGTCCGCCTCCAGGTGGGTGGGTGCCGTCTCGAACTCGGCTGTCGTGTGAGAGTCTTCCTCTGGGATGTCTCTCCGCGGTTTTGCGGCCGCGGCTTCGATCGGGAAGGGCTTGTCGACTGCGAAGGCGGAGCCGTCTAGGGCGCGCACGCCGACTTTTGCCGGTTGCTTTGGGGCTGCCTCGACTTTTTCAGAATCTACGTGCTCCGCGGCGGGCTTATTCGGTACCCCGGGTTCGTCCGACCGGCTCTCGTCGTCGTCGAATCTGCTGAAGCGCTGCCTGAGCTCCTTGAACAGGAAGCGCTTGATGGGGACTCTGGCACCTTCCGCTACGCACGTCCACAGCCAGTTGGCGCTCACGACGGGCACCTTCCACTGCAGCGCCAGGTCGAGCTTCTGCTTGCGCACGGCGACGAGCGAGGCGCACACCAGCAGCGAGGTCTGCACCCTGAAGCGCTCGTCGTACCGCGCGCCGAGCTGCCGGATGGCCTTGTCCATGTGGTTCAGGTCGACGCCCGTGAAGCCCGCCGTGCTGATGGATAGACTCTCAAACCCGGGTATGGGGAAGACGGGGAACGGGCGGCCGATGACGTGCGAGGCCGGGTCGAAGAACTGCTTCTTGTGCATGCACTTCTCGACGAAGAACTCGGTCACCACCTGGACGTTTTCTGGGGGAACCGGGTACGAGTTCGGGGCGGCGGACTGCGGCACGATCATGAACCGGTGCGCCATCTGGGCGCCCGAGTTGGACGAGGCGTCGTCGAGGGACGGGCAGATCAGCCCGCCGAGCGAGGAGATATAGGTGACGACGATCTCGGAGTGGCGCGGCGGGAAGCCGTGCACGTAGAAGCAGCAGGCCGAGAAGACGGCGACCTCGTCCATGGCGCCGAAGGAGGCCAACTTGGAGCCCTGGGTGTCGAACGAGGCCCCAGATGCCGGTTTGTTGGGTGCCCCAAGTGACGCGCGGGGGTTGGGCTGTGTCGGGTCTTCGTCTGTGCGTGTCGGCGGATCGGCCGACGGAGGCTTGCCGAGTATGTCCCCCCACATGTTGTCCCTCTGGCTGCTCAGCTTCATGCTCGCCGTCTTCCTCAGCTTCCTCCTGCCCTCGCCTTCAGCGGCCGCGGCCGTGTCCCGCAGTCTCTTGCCCAGCGGAACCCGCCTGACCTCGCGCTTGATCCAGGCACCCTTGCCCCTCTCCTCCTTTGGCAGGGTCGGGTCGTAGCACTTCTCGTCGAGGATCATGCCCCTCTGCACGCTGTCGTACAGCCACTCCACGCCGACGGTCTGCACGTTCCACGACTTGGCGGCGGCGTACTTCTTGCCCTCGGGCTTGTTGACGATCAGATGTGTCACCCTCCTGGTCAGGTCGCCCGTGTAGTCGGCGCCGTTGGCGGTGATGGTCTCGATCATGCGCTGGCGCACCTCGCCGTCCTCGAAGCCCGTCAGGCAGCACAGCAGTTTTCCCCGCGTGGCGGCCTCGGCGTCCTGCAGGCTTCCGCCGCTCGTCTCGAAGGTCTTGAGCCGCCAGGCCGTTTCCAGGGAGGCAAAGTCGATGTCGG
Organism: Coniochaeta prunicola; assembly: GCA_007388105.1. Classification (NCBI taxonomy): domain Eukaryota; kingdom Fungi; phylum Ascomycota; class Sordariomycetes; order Coniochaetales; family Coniochaetaceae; genus Coniochaeta; species Coniochaeta prunicola. The sequence continues at coordinate 2,168 of SMOB01000373.1, forward strand.
CGTCTTGCACCCACAGGTCCCGCACGGCTTCGATCCAGCCGGCGGCCATGGGGAGGATGTCGGGCCGTTCGCGGGCGACGTGGCGGTATTTCGGGGTGTCGTACTCGCCGACGATCAGGTGCGTTACGTCGGGGGTGAGGTCGTACTTGTGCACGCCGCCTAGCTCGGCTGCCTTTTGGGCGATTTCTGTCTGCGAAGTGTCAGTCTACCTCCTGTGTGTTTCGCTCTGCTTGCTGTGCTTCTCGGTAGTGAGGTATGAGGAGTGGTGGACGCACTCTCTGCTCGGGCGGAATGCTGGTGCAGCAGACCACGACGCCCTTGAAGGGCACCGACGGGTCGAAGAGGTCTGCTGCACCGTCTGGGGAAACTGGCGGTGAGGCCATGATAGCTAGGACTATGGCATCGACATATGAGGTTGGTTGAATCGATTCGAGAGAATCTGGGCGCTGTGGTTCCTATTTTGTCGGAGTCAGTAAATGTTTAAGAGCACAGCCAGCAGAAGTGGCGGCCAAATTCGCGTCGCGTGTTGCTGCAGTGGCGCGCCGTCCCGAACCCCACTTTAGTACCGCAAAGGTACTGGAAATGTACCACTTAAGGTCTACTTCTACGTCCACTTCTACCTATGTCCTGAAGGTTGGCGATGTCTGTCTCTCTCATATTCCCTGGAACTGTAAGTTATCGTAGACCCATACTAAGTATATTGAGGAGCCAAAAACCACTTCTGCCAGTTTCATGACGACGAATACATGTGCAACTGCGGCACTATTGCCATCGTTCGGCGCTTTTCAGCGACCCTGTCTTGCTCAGACGTACTGGCATGTAATAGGTACGAGTCTACTACCATCAAGCTACTACAAGCCCGAAGCGACCTCCGTCTCCTACTCACGTGCACTTCGTCAGTAACCCTCTCTCCGCTCTGATAGACCCGTCCATTAAGTGAACGATGACCGGACAAGCCATGTCTGGGTCTCAGAGCATGGACGTATCTCGTGGGTTTGGATGCGTCGGCGGTACCGACGCGGTCTGGTCCTCGAAGAACGGCGGCTTCGCATCCCAGCCGTGATAGTTGTGCTGTTTCGCAACATGGGTATTGACGAAACATCAGAATTGGATGCTGCTAAGTCGTACGTGTGATGCTCGGCCCAGGTCGACCAGCAGCACAGGGAGGTCGACTTTGTAGTGGCCTTTGGATACGTCGTAGTCGTCGTGGAATACATCGAAGGCTAGGACGGTCAACCTCGTCCACTTTTGGATCACGAGGAGCCGGCTTCTGTCGTGTGGGATCTCGAGAGCCGCGCATATCTTCTGTACGATTTCTTCAGGGGGAAGGGAGTAGAGCGGTGACTTCCCTCTCAGATAGACGGCGATCCGAGTCGGACTTTGCGTCCGGAGAATGTCGGCTGCGGGCTGTGATGCAGTTAGAAAGATTGTCACGGCCGAGGGTTTCCTGGGTTCTTTGACCTGCTCTACGGTTATTGCATCCAGCTGCTCCATACTAGAAGCTGAGGATGATTGGACTTGAAAGATGGCAAGGCTGCAGTGCAAGGAGGTGAATCAAGTGGCGCTTTAGATTGTGGCTACCTCACTCCACCGGTTGAAAGTAGTTTGAGCGTTGCTGCAGCTGGTTCTTTAAGTGGTGCAGTTGGCCTCCAAAAATGTAGCTCTTCAAGTTACATACCACCGAGCATGCGATCGATATACTGTTGTTTTCTTGACTGCCCGCGAGACGGGAAGCTAACGAGGAGCAAGTGGCTCATATATGGTATTATACCTTATGCATATTATATACAGTAAAAGGTCTCTATATCATCTGGTATCTTCGCTAGCACTCACTAGCCCGGCCATTCTCAAACCAAAAGCCACCATGCCGAAGCCAACATCGCCACCACCCAAACCAACGTCCGCGGTAACGCTACCAGCTTCATGCCCATCGACGGAGCCGGGTCAGCCTTGGTTGTCGGGTTCGCAACGGTGCTCGAGCTGGGTACACCGGCGGTGCTCGTCGTGCTCGCAGTCCCGGACGAGCCCGCAGAGCTAGCTGCCCCGCCCGTATCGGCGGTGCCGCCCGTGGTGCCCCCCGTCACGGCGCGGTTGATGCTGCACGCGCCGGTCAGGGTGGGCATCACGCTCATGCTCTGGAGGGCTGCAGGTGTAGAGCCGCAGTTTGCGGCTTGCGTCATCCAGACTAGGTTGTTGTCTAGGTCGAATACGACTGGTTGATGAGTGTTAGCATTCGCTAGAGATAAACGAGGGTTCTGGCTGGGGAGAACACACCATAAGCAGACCGCATGAAGGTATCCCCGAGGAGGGTAAAGCTGTCACTCGGCGATATGCCCAAAAAACACGTCGGCGGACTTCCGGCCACATAGCGGATGAGCTCCCGATACGGCACCCGGATCGTGGTCCCCGCGAACGCAAAGTCCAGCGTGCCGTTGACCTTCTCCAAGTCGCAGCTGACCTCGTAGAAGCCGTTGTCGTCGGCACCCGGAGACCCAAAGTCCTTGGCCACCGCCTGCGCCAGATCCGCCGGCAGCAGCGTCATGGTGGCCCCCGTGTCGAGGAAGACGGGGATGCTGCTGCTCGAGTAGACGCGGGTCTTGCCGCTGGGCGGCGTCAGCGACAAGGACTGCATGTCGACCCAGTACCGGGGCACCTGGTCGGGCGACTGGGTGGCGGGGATGATGGGGAGGCGCGCGAGCGTGCCGGAGAAGCGGGAGGTGTCGACGCCGCCGAAGACGATGACGCCCTCCTGCTCGTCCTTGGAGCCGAGGGCGACAGTGAAGGCTTTCACTTTGGTGGCGTTCTGGACGCTCAGCTCGTCGACGAAGTTGCGGTAGCGCGTGGCGATGCCGACGCCGTAGCCGATGCCCATTATGCCGCTGAACTCTTCCACTGTGGAGGTTGCTACGCCGAATTGCACGTCTCTTAGGGTGGTTGCTGCGATTGGGTTAGCTTGGGAGGGTAGGGTAGTGCTGTCTGGGGGTTGAGCTTGGGGGACGCACTGCTACCAGGTAGGGCGATGTCGTCGGTAAAGTACGAGATGTTGGCACTACCAATGCCATACCGCAATGTCTTTCCTGTGCCAAGGGGCGCGGAAGTCGAAGACTGGGTTGTGTCGTACTGGCCAACGGTCTGACAGAACCGGGCGTCGTTGCCGTCGAGGTTCGAGCATTGCGGATTCACCCAGAGCTCGAACGACCCCGTGTCTAATTGAACGTACACCGGCTGTGCCGGGTTGCCGATATTGACTGGAGTGTGTTAGTCTAGGCATTTGCTCAGTCCCTAGTCAGGATGTCCCGTACGCTTCGCATAGTACGCAATGTCCGACCGGTTCGTCAGCGAGAGAGACACGGCTCGTTTCTCGAAGTACTGCGTGTTGGTCGAGTGGATGATTGGCATATGAATGCAGCCTTCGTGTGTCGTATCCTCCTGAGCTATACTCCGGCCGAGACATATCGCCGACACGAGGAGGAGGTAGGAGAGGGGAAAGGAGAGTGCCATTGCTGGCAGCGGACGAGGGTGTAGTGCTACCGTGATGGCGACGGCATCAGCAGCGGGCAGGCGATGAGCACCGTGACAGTTGCAAGAACCGAGTGTAAAACAACACAATATACACGAGAACAAGACGTTCCCGCCGTCGACCTCGAGGTAAGGCAATATGAAAATTAAGTTTAAAGAACGAAGTAAAAACAGAGACGAGAAGAGAACGTTCTGGGCTGGCTGCGGTGCTCTTCAAGAGTGCCCCTGGCGAAGATCAACTGCAGCACAACCCTCCTTTTCGAACAACTAAAAAAGAAAAAGAAAACAACAAGAGAGAGATAGAAACAAACGTTAGAGAGACAGGAAAGGAGAGAAAACGAGCATCCGGACCTTGCAGATGAAGTAAAACGACAGAACGACAGAACGACAGGGCTGAGGGAAAAGATGCCAAGACATGAAAAGAACGAGAGTTGAACCTGAGACGAATGAGAGAGCTTCGCAACGACAAGGACCCGAGGCCAAGAAGCGACGACCAGGGTCGGGGGGCGTCTCAGCGCGTTCTCAGCCCAGCCCAGCCCGCCGGATAGGCGGGACTCGTCTCATGATGTAGCTGCGTTGGCTTGGCCTCGTGTCTCCTGCCGAGACGTCAGAGTTGTCTTTTCGTTGCAGCCGCCGTGACGACGACATCGTGGTGGCTTGGTCTTGGTGACCTTTGACGCGCCAGGCGCCAACTCACACGTTCATGGTCGCCTTGTCGGGCCAACGTGTGTGTTTCCAGTTACCAAGAAGCTAGCTACTCAGGAAATCTAATCGGGGGATGTTACCTGTGGTTTGGCTCTCGTGAACCCATGGAACGGCGGGCAGAGATGTTTGTGACAGCCAAGTGGATGATGGACGAAGATCAAACACAAGCGCGTCTTCAGCCTCCAGGGGTCCCCTTTGCTGTGCTCGCTAGCGCCCTGACGTTCTCACCATGCACCCCGCTAAAACCCTGGCCCCGCCCCTGAGCAGTCAGCAGTTTTGGGGTCTCGTCGGATGGCTCCGAGGTCGTTGATTGACGGGCCTTGGCCAATGGCGTGTCGGTTTTCGGGAGGGACATGGCTGCGAGCGAAACCGGAAGGAGGAACAAGGTCTTTCCTGAGTCTAGAGTTTAGATGGCAGGATGGAAGGATGACCATGACAGGTACTGTACTACGGATAGTGAAAGGTGAAAACAATTGGATGGATGAGGGATGATATTCTCGAAATGTCACAGTGATTCAAAGACGTTCACGAGTAAAGTTTTCTCTTCTTCAACAAGGCTCTGAGCCTGGATATCAACATGCTGCTCGTCATGGAGCTACCGAAGCAGAAATATCCCTAAACACCCACCCGCATGCATGCTACCTTGGTATCCTTGTACCTCTTCTTTTCCTGCACCCATTGCCTTCTATCGTTGAAGCCAACTCATTGCTATACCAAAGTGAACCAGTCAAACCAAATGGCCAACAACGGTGGCCGTAGCCGAAGGGGGTATATAACCGCATATACACAAACGAAATAAAACAAAATATGACCTGCCCATCGAAGTCGGGCAAAATGCACACAAAAAACGCCTTATGTCCCAGAATAGTTCATGCTCATGAGATCGTGTCATGTCTGTCACCTCCCATCCACCCCCGCCGCAGTCGTAGCAGTACTAGCGGCCGACGAGCTCTCCGCCTCTGTGGACCTCCTTGTCGGCGTCCCGGACAGAAGCACGCTGTCGAGCGGCTCGATGACGTCCTCGATGGCGTCGACGCCGCCGGCGAGGCGCATCTCCTCCGAGTACGAGGGCGGGCTGGGCGGCACGTCCTGGTAGACGGGGGGCGCCTCGTTGTCCCAGCTGATGCCGAGGCCGGCGCGCTCGGTGAGCACGGTCTGGAAGTGCATGCGCAGGATGCGGCCGACGCCCGTCTGGGTCACGAGCGTGGGCTTGCTGACGGGCGCCCACTCCTGCGACACTACCATCTCGACCATCAGCTGGTGGGTGACCTCGGTGCCGTCGCGCGACTTGGTGTTGCAGTTGTACTTGGCGTGCTTGGAGAGGTGGTAGTCCAGCTCGATCTCGACGATGCTGTCGGATACGGACCCGTAATTGGACTTCCACCCGCTGAAGAGCGTCTTCTCGCCGATCACGCGCGTGTCGCTGCGCGGAAGACCCTTCTTGGCTGCCGGGGTTTCGGGGGTGACCTCCTTGGGCTCCTTGGGGGTGTGCTTGGCGCAGGCCGGCGCGATGGTCTTGGCCGTCTCCTCGAGTCGCCAGGTGAGCTTCTTGAGCTTCCAGTACTCGATCGTGTTGGGTTTGGGGTTGTGCTTCGCCAGCCCGTCCAGACGGAGCGAGAGCGTGTTGCTGCCGATGGCGTGGATGGCCTGCGGGTAGTGCACGCTTGCCTTGATGTTGGTGGGCGGGAAGACGCGTACCGAGTGGTGCGGCGTGTCGTGCTCTGGAAGGCTGCGCTTCACGTCGAGCGTCTTCTCGAGCTTGATGGTGGGATGTGATGCAGAGTCGGGTTTGGCCTTGGGGACTGCCTCTGCCTTGAACTCGTACGCGATGGAAACGAGGGAGCCGTCCATGCTGGTTGGGAGGTGGCCTTCTAGCAGGATGGAGAACGGGAAAGAGTGCTTCCCCTTGGCGAGTACCAGCGGCCGCTCCAGGAAGATCCACTTCTTCAGCTCCGTGTACTGATTCGTGCAGTCGTTGCAGTGCGCGACATAGGGCCTCTTCTGCACGACGTGGATGTTCAGCGTCGCGTCAAAAGATTCGAGTTCGATCCCGTCCTCCTTCCTGACGTCGAGATACAGTTGTCCGGAGACGAGTGCTCCCGAGCTGTTCTCTGCATCGCCGTAAAACACGATTGGAGGCGATTCCAACTTCCAGTCCAGAGTGGCGGGTGCGTTCGTCCCAAAAAGGCCATCCTTTGACGACGACGAGCGGCCGAGATGTATGCCCGGAAATGATATCCTGTGGTGGTGGTGTTCCTTGTGCTTCTCCGAATCGGAGGCGTAGCCCCCGGCCCGCTCGACCATTTTCCGCCTGGGTTGCGGCGCTTCGGCCTGTGGTGTGTATGGCGGCACAGAATCCTCCGAATCTTCGTCTACCGATGAAGCATACGAATATACCCTTTCTGAGCTTCCAGAAGCCCTCGCTGCTTGTGGTCTGTGTGGGGATTCTCTCCTGCGCGCGGCGTTCTTCTTGAGATTCTGGACCTGGTTCTCGAGCGAATTGGTGGACGCCTTGAAAAAGCTGGTGACGCGGTGTGGCATGGTGACGGAATGGTAGGTTTTTAGTGCTGACCCCTGTCGATGAAAATTGGCGGGGGAGGGGCGAAAACTGTGCCTGAGCCCAATGCGACCAAGAAGTCACGAGGCTAGTCCACCACCTTCTTTTTTCTCAGCCTCTAGGCCTAGTAGAGCTCTCAAGCGGCACTAACTTTGTACCACCTAAGAATGATGTGCTGCAATGGCGGTGTCTGGGGTGCCGTAGCGTTGCCGAATCCGTCTGTCTGGTGACGCCGCTGACTCTCTCTGACTCGCCCTCGTGCGTTCGCCTCGATTTTTCCTTGGCAGGCCTGCTGCACCTTAGAGTCTTGACTCTTGCGATGATGTGCCACTGCGGAAAGCTTGATTGCAGAGACCTGGGAGGTTCTGTGTTCGTTCCAGTCTGCCCTTCGTCTTCAATTGCAGTCTCTTTTTAGAAGATACAGCTTTTCGACCGATGACGCAGGAAACGCTAGTCAGAATGTCGTTTTACACACTTATTCGTACGCGCTGTCGAAGATGCGATTCTGCTGGGCGGTTACGTCAGGGTCGAGGTGAGGCGAATTTAGTGGTGTGAGCGGGAAGGATAAGGCAGTTGCGACTGGTGTAAGTTGAAGATGAAGTTGAAGCTGAAGTGCTGTAAAGGACTCGAAATACAAGCACGAGATGCAAACTTGGGATGCAAAAATAGATGTTAATTCCTCTTTCAAGTCTAAGTTCAAGTGAATCAAGACCTCAGCAGATCCGGGGAGTCAGACTATATGTACCAGAATTGCACTTACACCGTGTCTTGGTCGTTGGTGAGGCACGTCTGTTTTCTTTTAGCTAATTATGTGTCAACGGTATTCGGGACTTGCCTTGTTGCGCCCTAGCAAAATTCTACTTGGAGTGACAAGGTCGAGAATTTTCTCTGCCGCAGAGATCGATCGATTTAGCGCATGGAAGCAGCGCCGACGCCGCTCCACAGGGTACTCCAGAGGTTTCTACGATCAAGGGGTACCGATCGCTAGGAACCAGATGATCAATTGCGGTCCGCCCTGAGTCTGGTCCTCAGATCCCAGATCAATTGTCCCCAACCCGGGCGTGAGAGCCGTTTTAAGCGGCGGCAAGGGCAACAGCCGACGACAAGTTGAACGACACCGCAAGACTTTTTACAACGTAGGTTGTTGCATTCCATGCCCAGAGCTCGACATTGACGCCTCGCTCATGATTCATGGCGTCTTGGCCGCCCAATGGAAGCATGCGAATTCGTCTCACGTTAGACTGCTTGACCGAAACGGCATCAAAGAAATATACGGCGTATAGCTCAGCTAACTACAGAGGCCGACTCGGCTTACACTTGCAGCTCCACGCTGCAGTGCTGGAGAGGCATCAGTCAGCCTCAAACGAGCAGTCCAGTCCCAAACTCGACTTCAGTTCTTGCACACCACTATACTGAAGGACATGACACCGTCTTGTAAGGTATATCGGGCAATTGGCTCCTAGAACGGTCAAAAATCGGTGGTATGCTGCTGACATTGGCATTGGTGACTGCAGGCCGGAGCAAAGAGGGCGGACAGTCAACGAATCGAATGCTAGCAGCTTACTGTTACACGTTTACCGCAGTAAAGTGCCGTTTACCGTAGTGAAAATGCCCAAGAATGCAGCAGACAATGGGACATGGTACCATCAATCAGCCAGGCCGGAGCCGGTGAAAACTTCGCATCACATGGCGCACTATTATGGCCTGGCATTCGTATGTCGTCTGCGCTACTAGCGTTGGGTCCCGCTTTGTCCATGGTACAGTTTACGTGTAGCTAGGTCACCTGGCTGTGGTCTCAGCAGCGCTAGCGACCAAATCTACTTAGTAGCACCCGTTGCGGTACTCAGCCTTAAACGGCTAGTGGAGTCATCATCGTCTGAGTCCATTCTCCACAAGTCGTACGAAAGTTTTCACTTCAGTGCCCTGTTTTCAGCACTACTGCACTATGATCCAAAGGGGTACATTCCCGCTAGACAGTACTGTCGCAGACGATCAGGTACACCTGGAGCTTCGATGATGCTGTCCTGACAGAGTTTGCCCTTTCAGCTCAGATCGGGATGCACAGCTCAACACTACCAGGATGATCATTTGCAGGGAGGTGCGGGTTGTGTGCTAGCTCTCCATGTTCTAATAGGCATGTTTCGTCGATCTCGAATCTCAAAAGCTTGGAAGGACGACTAGACTGTACGCTACGGCTGGACGCTGCAAATCGGGAACAGCGCACTCGGGCACGAATAGTGAACTGTGCTCGACATGGGCCACAATGCAGGCATCTTGCGCAAGTGTGTCGTCAAATGGTGACATCACCCAGTAAAATCAACGACAGGCGCGAGACCTGTATGCAGACGTGAAGTCATGTCGACAATCGACATCTGCATGACTTTCAGATCATGGAAATCTGGACATTTCTTCTCCGCGGAGCACTTTAACTTTCGAGATCATGTGATTCCTCCGCATTCTCAGTGTTGCCCAAGATCTGCCAAGCCAACAGCGCCCAGCAGTTTAGCACCACTGGTACACTACCGCAGTCGTAAACCACCTGTGACACCACACCTGCTCCTCTTCTTGGCGGCCATTGGCGATGTCGGCGCACCGTAGTGCACTATAGCACCACGCGCTGCCAACACGTCTACTAGCATAGCCCATTGCGTAACCCGAACTCGCGGTTAAACACTCGCGCAACCTCTCGATTCAACCCCTCTGAGCACGTTCTCGCAGCAGCTCCCCATTCGCTACCCATCAAAGTGACTTACACAGTCAGACATCTAATGTTTTACCTAATAACGGCCTGACTCTGGCCAGAATGAATCACACCGCTACAGCAAATGGACCACTGGACCTTACCAAGGTCAATACAACCCTTTGCCTCAACGCTCTAGAATGGCCTGTTGATCTCGGCTCCAGCACAGCGGTTAGCAAACAATTACTCGATCCGATACAGCACCTTCAGGGCGGATTACCAGATCGGTACCGGGATGTAACACTCCCGCCGCCGGCATCCTGCGGATTTACACGCCATATCCACAGCCAGACGGGGCACTCACCGCAGACGAGAAATCCACAAAGCGCCGCCTCTTACGTCCTTCGGCCCGTCAGTGTTTGCTGTCGGAATCGGCCGAAAAAAGCAAGGAGCTGGCCGGTCTGGATCATAGAAAACTCCAGTCCACCGCAAACAATGCTGAGTGTGGAGACGGGAGCTATATTAGCTGCTACGGGTTAGCTGGTGTAATGACTGGTATGTGACGTCCCACAGGTGAGGCAAGGTGAGGCTGGTGAGCACGATTTGAGACCCACTTTTTGAAGACAAGCTTTTTCTTCCAGACGGTGAAAATACTTCTTTCTCGTGGATCGTTGCCTCGACTAAGTACTCCACCACGCTTACAGCCGGGTGGAAATACTATGTAACATCAACCGGCCGAATTATCATAGTAACTAGTAGCGACGTCTTCAGGGGCAGTCCACTCTGTGCTGTGGCGTTGACGTGGGTTATTTACTGTGGCTTCGTCTCCGCGAGTCGCTTCGGCTCCGAGTCTCTGCTTGGTGGCATTGTGGGCCTTCGGGCGGTGATGCTTTCCTCTTGGAGTGGTTGACCGTATACGCGGAGGCGGTGTGATGGGGGAAGTATTGCAACTCTATGAGAGAGTTGTCGGTGTGCATCTTATTGCTCTGGTACGAAGCTGTCACCTGGCCAAGACCTCCTTGTTGCCCATCTCGAATACTTGGAGTTTGCACTTCATGTGAGAACAGCTGTCCAAGCTCTCGTTCGTCGTGGAGATATGTTAGCCATTACATTGAGAACTATGTTGTTATCTCTGAGGCAATCTTTAAGAATCGTATTCGACGTCATGGCCTAGCTTGCAGCCCCTAACCGCGCGGACATGACTTATCGGCGGACCGCCCCGGCCATGCAGGTTCGGTCGCTGGGAGTATCGGGTCCAGCCGTATCTGAGGTATTCACAACCGATATCTCAAGGTCTATATTGCCCGACATGTGCTCTGGGACGTAATGGTAGTTATCCATTACGATATGCCGAGTTGTATTCCAGGCAAGAGGGTAAGCAGCTCGAAGGAGCTTGATGATGCCTAGATGTCATGTCTCAAGCGACTACTGTTTCAACAACGATAGCAGTCACTGTCAGTGAGACCTGTTTGCCCACAAACTGAGAGCCTCTATAATGCGTTCTAGATATGGCCACTTAACCAGAAGACATAGATACCCCTTTCTATGGGGTCGAACCCAAAGACAGAACTTAAATCGTAGTCACTCCAGCATCCCAGACACTCTCAACTGCTCTCCACCTCCCCTTCCCCCTTCCTCCTCCTAAACCCCTCCAGCACAACATCCCTCTGCTCGCTCGTCGTAAACGCCAACTCGACCTCCCCCGTCCGTCCAGCCCGACACTCTTCCTCGGTAGCCCACACAAACGCCTCGTGCTCGTTCTCGTCCAGCCTCACCGCCGGCGGCTCCCCGGCTCCCCCATCCCCACCCTCGACCTCGACCTCGAAGTTGAGCTTGCAGATCCGCATCCCCCTCCGGCTGAAGAAGACGTGCTCGCCGCCGACGCGCGCCCGGACCGCGGCCGCCACGAGCCCGCTCTCCTCCCACAGCTCGCGCGCGGCGCCGTGCAGGATCGTCGGGTCGTCAAGGTCACAACCGCCGCCGGGGGTCTCCCATCTTCCCGGCATGGAGTCGTGGGCGGAGCGCTTCTGGAGGAGGATTTTTGGGGGGCTGCTGGTGGGGGAAGGGGAAGGGGGCTGCCAGAAGACGAGGACGCCGGCTGCGATGGCGTCGTACTCTGGGTGGCCGGCGAGGTAGGTCGCTACGGGAATGGCGAATTCTTGGAGGGAGAGGGGGGTGGTGAAGGTGAACTTGGGGAGGGGTGAGGTTGGTGTTGGCTCTGGGGGCGTTGTGGTACCCGGGTGGTGGGTTGATTCTAATCCCATTGTGCTTTTTTGTCTCTTTCTTTTCTCCTTGATTTATGCTGGTTGTTGAAGGTGCACCTTGGCAGCAATGGAGGTGAGAATGGAGATCAAATTAGACAAAGAAGTATGGCAAGATTGCGTTTTTATGTGTTTTCTTCTTCTGTGCTGTGGTAGCCTGATGTGAAGTTTACCGTTAGAGTGACCTGGGGAGGTAGTTAGCCTGGTCAATGTGACTAGGAAAAAGAGCAGCCTGGAGTTGAGACGCCATCACCAAGTGTGGGTCCGCAAAGACAGAAAGAACGAAACTGCTTTTGCCCGTCGCACCTGCCAGTCACAGTCGCCCCAATAAAGCAGCCTGACCAAAAGTTGAGACGCGCCCCAAGGCTTCGACATTAAGTCGGTTTCGGCTTTTGTCCGTCTTACCTGAACCTTGAGATCGTCAAGCCAATTCCAGACGCCGCTGCGCAAGACCGTGTCCAATTTGTTGGCCTACCCTATACACGCTCATCCACGCCTATTGGCAAGAGGTGACGGCCTGTGCAGACAACGCTGTAACCATCAAGGCTCCTTCAAAGTCATGCGGAAGGCAACAGTTCTCATTCTCCTCGGCTCAGGTAGAGCAGCGCTAGGTCCAAGGAAGCTGCCAGTTTCCTTCAGATCTTCGTCATGGTCTCATTCTAACGTCGCGCGTCGCCGATATTGACCTCTCAGAGCTGTACAACGATGATCAAAGCTTGACCATGGCTCTCTCCTTCAACATACGAGAGATGGAGGTACAAACCCCAAAGATGCAAAAACTTCAAACCTACCAGAAGCGCCACATTACAGCATTGATCTTGTTGGGTGGGCAAGGCAGAAGTACTTGCAATGTACCTGTTTTAGCAGCGGTAAGACATATTGTACTATTCATTTGCATATCTCTTCCATGACTGAGCTTTCGGATTTTTGAGCGGAATATTTAGGATTATCTTGTCCTGGGCTAATAACACAGTACTATCATGATTTCTTTTCTTCAAGAAGCATAGACCAGATTTGGTGACTGACCTCCTTTTTCAAGTCTACAGCCTCTATGTCTTGGGAAAGCCGCTGCAGCGTCCTCGGCCGATCCAATCGTATGCTGCCATGGCACTGCTCACGATGGTTGATGCCCAATGAATAGCTCCTCGCATGGGACACAGCCTGATATGATAGGGCATTCGCGCGGCGTTGGCTGAGCTGCACCGCAAGGCGGAAATGGAACCTTGTATTACCTCAGGTCGCGTCACAGTCTGCCTTGCCATATTCCGTCACCAGCTCTTCCTATATCTTACATCTACGAAGCCCTCACCAACAAGTCGACGTGTGATTTCTCGACCTTGCCCGCTTTTCATCGCCTGCTAACAGACATGGATCCGGTTACCGCCGTCGGTCTGGCGGGGAGCATAATACAGTTTGTCACGTTTGCCGCCAGCCTGCTCTCCGCAGCGAAGGAGGTGCGCACCTCAGCTGAGGGATGCAGTGCCGACGTCTTGACTCTCGAGACCATCTACTCAACGCTGCGGCGGCTCAGCACCGAGTTGGAGTTACCGCAGCAGCAGCAAGTTGCCCCCGAAGCTTCGACCGAGGCAGCTACGACTACTGCCACTACTAAGCCCGCTACCTACGGCGGCATATGGGAGACTCCGAACGGTGATGACGACGGGCAAAGGATGCTGGGTGTCCAGGCCAAACCCAAAGCGCCAATCCATGAGCGCGTGCAGGCCGTCCAAGATCTGTCCCGAACGTGCAAGGCGGACTGTGAGAAGTTGCTGGAGACGGTCGGCACGCTCAAACTTGCAAGTGTTGGCAACAACCGTCGGAGGTGTGAAAGCTTCAAAGTTGTCCTAAAGGCAACATGGAAAGACAAGCAAATTCGAGGCCTCGAGGAGAGGATTCACCGCACGCAGGCAACCTTGACGCTGCATGTCTGCGCAATTGCAAGGTGATTACCTACCTACCCACTTACCTGCCCTCACTCTTAGGGATCCCCTTTTCTCTTGTTCCGTCTATTGCTCAATAGGTCAAGATGCTGAAACTCCGACTCTGACCAGCATTTGGCATGAGCGCCACGAAGCGGTACTATTGTCCCTGAAGCGGCAAAGCATGGCCCTGAACGCACAACAGTCAAAGAAGCTCGATGAGCTCGCGAAGGCTCTGCATGATGTCAAAAAACATATCCAAACGGCAGAGTCGAGCGGTCCACCTGCATCTACTACTCAGGCGCCAAATGGTATATCGTTGCTCGAGCACCAGATGTCCCGTCTGAATCTATCGGCAACCGACATCGCCAGGGAGCAACGGGTCCTTAAGAGCTTGACGTTTGAAAGTCGGCAAACTAGACTTAGCTCCATATCCGAAGCCCATAAGAAGACATTTGAATGGGCTTTTCAGCAAGTCGACGGTGGTCACACTCCGACCGGACTGGCCTCCTGGCTCGAAAAGGGAGACGGTATCTTCTGGGTATCGGGGAAGCCCGGATCCGGGAAGTCTACCTTCATGAAATTCGTTTCAGAGGCCGAACAGACCGGGAAACTGCTGATGGCGTGGTCTCTTCCGAAAGCACCAATCATCGCATGCCACTATTTCTGGAGTTCGGGGACGGCGATGCAACGGTCCCAGCAAGGCCTCCTTCAAACTTTGCTTTTCGAAGTGTTCCGGCAGTGCCCCAGCCTTATTAAAACCTGTTGCGAGGACCGGTGGTCTGACAAGATTGAAGAGATCGACGAGCCCCGGTCTATTCCGGAGCTTCACGAGGCTTTTAACAAGGTGTCCGACAGAGACGACCTCCCCGTCAAGTTTTGCATCTTTATAGATGGCCTAGACGAATATGAGGGAGATCACGTCGAATTTTGCTCTGCGCTGAACCAGCTCGCGAAATCTGCGCATGTAAAGCTTTGTGTCGCCAGCAGGCCCTGGAACGCATTCACAGATGCCTTTGGCAAGAGTCCCGACCGAACGATGTACATGCACGAATTGACAGAAAGAGACATTACTCAGTTTGCCATGGATAGGCTTCATTCGCACCCGAGGTGGGCCGACTTCCGCCTCGAAGCCCCAGGTGCCCGTCATCTCGTTCAAAGGATTACTACCAGGGCCAGCGGGGTCTTCCTCTGGGTGGTTCTTGTCGTGCGTCTACTACGGGACGGCCTCACCGAGTATGATAGCTATTCTGACATCCTGCGGAGACTCGACAGCTTCCCGTCGGATCTAGAAGCTTTCTTCAAATACATTCTAGGGACTGTGGACACGTTCCACAGCGAGAAGATGGCCACGTCACTGCGGATTGCCGTCACTGCCAATCGACCTTTGGACATCCTGGTCTACCATTTTCACGACCAAGAGTACGAGGATGCACAATATGCCATGAAGCTTTCCGTCGAGAAGGATCGGCTGGGCGACGCAGAAACGAAGAGGATCCTCGAGCTTACCACCCGGCGCCTAAACGGTAGGTGTCGCGGCCTGTTGGAAGTCAACGGGCATGGGGAGGTGAACTTTCTCCACCGTACGGTGAAGGACTTTCTCCGACTCAACGAGATGTTCCAATTCTTGATCGCCAAGTCGCCTGCCGGCTTCAACCCGAACCTAAGTCTCCTCCGAGCGCACACCGCATGGGCAAAAGCCAACGGCTTTCACCCAGATTCAATAAACTTAGATACCATGGGAGAGTACGTCGCCATTAGGTCGAGTATGGACGACGTCACGAAATATGTGCCGCTTGTCACGGAGCTGAATAGTCAGGGGGAACCCGAGAGTCATGTACTTCTGGACGAGCTAGAGTACGGTGTCTCATGTCACTTGGGTAAAAGTTATGTCCCCGTCTTTCGTGATACCGTAGTCGAGGGCTATCTAGCCAGCTACCTGTCCTACAAGCTGTCCAAGGAACCCGACTACTTATCCGGTCCCTCTTCGCTGGCCTTATTAATCGACAGCCACTTTGACAACCGCAATTGGCAAAGAGAACAATGGTCGCCACCAGTAATCGCAACGTATCGCTGTCTCCTCCAGCATGGCGAGGACCCCAACAAACGCTACTACAAAGACTTCACAAACTTGAGTGGTACGCCATGGGAGACCATATTGTCCAAAACCGTCTCATACACCGATCCTGATCCTAGTCTTCCTTGGACAACCCTAGCCGATAGCATCCAAATCGAGCCCACTTTCCGATCGGCCCTCGAGACAGGCCTCTTCCCCCTCTTCCTCGAACACGGAGCTGACCGAAATGTCACACTTTACTATGGCACATTCTCGAACTCGGTCCGCTCTTCATCTTCACAACCCGGCGGTAGTCAATTATACTTCTCTATAGCGGCATGGGCCCTCTACTTATTCGCTTCGTTCCATATCCCGGAGAACGATGGCGATCCCCTCTACGAGTCCATGTATCTCGGATCGCTGGATATTTTTCTCTCCGGCGTTGACGTCACTCAGAATGCCCTCCCGCGGCAGGCTGAGCACGAGCGCAAGGACGAAACCGAGAGAACTGTGCTGGCAGAGTTTTTGACATATCTAGAGGGTGTCTCCTGTTCTAAGAGGTCCACGGCTGGAAAAAGGTTCAATGCTCGTCTCCTAGCTGAGGTGGTAGATCGGCTGCTCGCCAAGGTAGCATCAGGCATGGTGGGTAAAGGTAACTCATCAGCAGCCCTTGACTTGGACTATATGTGGAGGGTCATTGAGAAGGCGTTCCCGTTGCATGTTTACGAGCGGTTGAAGGGCAAGTATGCTGGCAAGCTTGACGGTAAGGGCAGGGGTACTCCGATGGTACTAGGGCACTCTGGAGGTGATGGAAATGACCATGTTGCTTCCACTGCCGGGAAGAGACGGGGGTTCGTACAAGTGGACACGGAATCGTCTTCTGGTAAACGGAAAAGTAAACGGAGGAGGAAAAGTTAGTGTAGACTCTGTAAAGGTCTGTAGGGTCGTCGCTAAGCAGGACTTGGTGATCACAGTGGTCTACTCGTAGCTTACGAGTGCTCCCGTCACAACTGCTTGTATCTCTCTTGATAGTCCTCTGCCCATTTTTTAGAGAGTCAACCTCTCTGTTTATGCCCTGGTTATCCAAATATATATATAAAGATCAACAACAGCCAAACAGAAAGCAGAATTTGGGATGAGATAGTGATCTGATTGTGGACAATATGACGCCGTTTCAAGTACACCTCGTCGAAACAGAGAGACGGCCTCCGTAAATGACGGACGGCGGGTACAGGCCGCTAGTCACACAGCCACACACTGGCCTTCTGAAGATAAATAACACGTAAGGCGTAAACAAACTTGTAATGCTATTTAGTCGATTACCGTGGGCCGAGTCAGTAGGTCGTTGCATTGTCCTGTGTCTCCAAGCTCAGCCCTATGCATTTATCGCGGCTCACTAGGGAAAAGCTGGAGAAGTACTTTACCCCGCTAAACAGGGTAGACAAGGTGGGGTAGCTCCCCACTGTACTGTGTACTGTGGTACTTCTTTTTAGCCTTATCGATAAGACCGGTGACGGCTGTAAATGGCAGTCACGACTCTAGAGCCAGGGAAGCGACCTATGACTCGACCTCCGTTCGACTCACACGCCGACACGAGCAACTCCTGGCCAGGTATAAGACCACCACGGAATGCGTCTTTGCCTCTGATTATTGAAAATATTCCCTCTCCTACTTCTATAATCTAGTATTCTTGATCAATTCCCATACGCCGCGATCACACACGGACGATCGCGCGATTAGACGCCCCCCTCCTCTGATCACTCATACAGCGCCATGATCACACGAATACCGGACACTTAGGACACGACCATGACCACCAAAGGCAAACAGCTCCCGCACGAGAAGCGGAAAGGCGAGGCCGCCCTCAGCGACTTCGCCGAGTACGTCGAGAAGCAGCAAGAGCTGCGCTTCCCGAGCTCAAAGAGCACCGCTACCGCTGCGGCACACCCCACCACTACCACCGCCACAGCCCCGACAGAAGTCGACGTCGACCACCACGACGAGCTGGACGACCTCCTAGACAACCTCGACCTGTCGGACGAGGCCCCGCGGGTCAGGCTGCGCGACCTGCTACTGTCGCCCGACACGGACGACGCCGCGTCCCTGCGCAAGCTGGCCGACGCGGTCGCCGAGCGGCTGGCCGAGAACTTTGGCGAGACGGTCTTCGAGATCGGGTTCGAGAACAACGGGGACTCGATGAGGCTCACGGCAAACGAGTTCCACGCCGCGTACGCGCGCCTGGTCGAGGCGGCGAGGCTGGTCGGCGCGGACTGCCAGCTGCTGCTGACCAAGAACGTCGGGGGCGAGATGGAGGGTGCGCCCCCGGCGGGGGGGAAGGATAGGGATGCGAGCGGGAAGGTTATGGTGAGGAGGGTGCCGAGGACGGTGGAGGAGGTTATTGAGACGAGGATTGCGGTTGTGGGGAATGGTGAGTTCTGTCTCTTCAATTGTACTTTGTATGCCACCATATGACATCCACTAACAGCTTACAGTCGACGCCGGCAAGAGCTCCATGCTCGGCGTCCTAGTCAAGGGCGACCTCGACGACGGCCGGGGCAGGGCACGAGTCAACCTCTTCCGACACAAGCACGAGATCGAGACGGGCCGCACGTCGTCGGTCGGCATGGAGATCATGGGCTTCGACTCGCGCGGCCAGGTCATAACGTCGGACACGCCCGGGCGCAAGCTCTCGTGGGAGGAGATCGGCAAGCGCAGCGCCAAGGTCATCACCTTTACGGACCTGGCGGGCCACGAGCGGTACCTGCGCACGACCGTCTTCGGCCTGCTGTCGAGCAGCCCCAACTACTGCCTCCTCATGGTGGCGGCCAACAACGGCCTCATAGGCATGAGCAAGGAGCACCTGGGCATCGCGCTGGCGCTCAACGTGCCCGTCATGGTGGTCATCACCAAGATCGACATCTGCCCGCCGCAGATCCTGGAGCAGACGGTGGCGCAGATCACGCGCATCCTCAAGTCGCCCGGGGCGCGGAAGATCCCCATCTTCATCCGCAACCGCGAGCAGTGCGTCAACACGGCGACGCAGTTCGTGTCGCAGCGCATCTGCCCGGTCTTCCAGGTGTCCAACGTGACGGGCGAGAATCTCGATCTGGTGAGGACCTTCCTCAACATCCTGCCCCACCACGGCCGGTACGACGCCGACGCGCCGTTCGAGTTCCACGTCAACGACACGTTCAGCGTGCCGTTTGTGGGGACCGTGGTGTCGGGCATCGTCAAGTCGGGCGTCGTGCACGCGGGCGATAATGTCTTGGTGGGCCCGGACGGGCTGGGCGGGTTCGCGCAGACGAGTATTCGGTCTATCGAGCGCAAGAGGATCGGCGTGCCGGCCGCGAGTGCGGGCCAGTCGGCCAGCTTTGCGCTCAAGAAGGTGAGGAGGAAGGACGTGCGAAAGGGGATGGTGGTGTTGCCCAAGATCGAGGGGGCGCCGCTGCCTAAGGTGCATCGCGAGTTTGTGGCTGAAGGTACCTACATCCTCCTTCTCCCTGTTCCCCCTCAGAATAATCTAATCTGGCTCTTCTTTTGTGGCATTGATACTGACAAGGAACTCGGAAAAGTGCTCATTCTCTCCCACGCGACGACGATAAAGACCAAATACCAGGCCATGTTGCACGTAGGGCCCGTGTCGCAGACGTGCGCCATCATCGACGTCGACCGTCCGTTCATCCGTACAGGGGACAGAGCCACGGTGGCGTTCCGGTTCGTCCAGCGGCCCGAGTATCTTGCGCCGGGGGACAGACTGCTGTTCCGCGAGGGGCGTACCAAGGGCCTCGGTATCGTCAAGAGCGTCGGGTACGACCCGTCGAAACCGCTGTCTGCGGCGAGGGACGAGGGTGGGGGGACTGTTGGGAGTGGTGTTGGGGGGGACGCGGGTGGTGGTGAGGATGTGACTGCTACTGCGAAGGGGGAGGATGAGAATGGTGGTGGTGCGAGGGTGGGTGTTGGGGCGTGAGTGCTCTGTGGCTTTCTTGCTGGTTTCGTGTTCTTTCGACGGGTTCAGGGGCGCTTGCATTCGGGGCGTTTTGAGAGCGATGATTTGTGCCATTTAACATGCTGGAATTTGTGGTGTACTCATATGGTGTTGATTTATGGTTGCTATACTTACTACATCTGGTCTCTTTAGTTTATATTACCTTGGGATCATCTCTGCTGTAATGACGCGAGGTCAGTCGTCGGCTATATAGGGGTCAGTGTGTAGTCGAGTATGGCTATGTGTTCGTACGGACTGAGAAGATGTCCGGATAGCTACGTTGGAGAAGCTCTTCTGTTCATAGGTGCAGTCCAGACTATATCTGTGTTGCCCATCAACACAAGCACATTTGTTCAAATACGAAGTCAAATTGCGCTGATTTCCCGCTCTATCATCATCATTCTCTACAGACCCATCCATCTCCAACCGAACCCCCATCCCTTCCCTCCTCCGCCAACCCCCCCCTCACGGCACCCGATACACAACACAAAGACTCCCACCCCCCGGCGGTCCCTGGCCCTCCGCCCCGCCGCTGACGTAGATCTGCGTGTCCCCCGTCAGACCCGCAAGCAGCCCGCCCACGGCCGCCCGCGCGTGCCGCGTCCCGTGCACGTCGCTGTCGGTGCTCATCGTGTGCCTCCTCCCGCGGATCTGGCCCCGCGGGTCCGCCTCGGCCTTGGCGAACATCTGCACGACTTCGCCGCCTTCGGCGCGCACGGTGGCTAGTGCCGAAAGCATCGAGGAGGCGTCGATGGCGTCGGCCATGGTGGTGGAGATGGCGCGGAGGGTGCCTTGCCGGGAGGTGGAAGAGGGAGAGGGGGAGGGGGAGGAGGTGCCGAGCACGAGGATGTGGCAGTCTTCTAGCTCGGCGCCGGAGCTGCAGCTTGCGAGGTCGGACCAGATGGGGGGTTTGTCGCCCGTGGGGTCGAGACTGGATAAGACGGAGGCCCTGTCCTGGTTGCTCTCCAGGGCCGCCTTGACGCCTACCGCGGAGGCGTACCGCGACAGGGCCATGGACTCGTACGTGTCGGTCGTGAGGGGCACGGCGCCGCTGGACTTGATGGCGTCGATCTTGGCGGTCGTCAGGAGCGGACACTTGATCAGGACGAGGTTGGCCTTCCTGCTGGTGCTGCCGCTGCCAGAGAATCCGGGATCGTCCAGGACTTTCTGGATCTCGTCTGCGACTTCGCTGGCTTGGACTTTCGTGCCGATCTCGTGCGGCTCGAAGGCGCGCGTGTGCGTTACGGCGGCGACGAGGCCGGTTTCCGCCTCTCCCGGGCGGTTGCGCACGATGAAGGTCACGTGCGGGGAGAGAACGCCCTCTGTGCCGCCGGAGAAGATGGTGATGGCGTCTTTGGGTATCAGGGGCTCCCAGACTGTGGCGGCTAGGGTGCGCGAGAAGTCGTTCACGCAGCCGTTCCCTGGTACGTGTTTAGTGTCGGGTGCAAGAGATCGGGGGGATGGAGCTTACCTTCGGTCTTGCCGATCACTGCTAGGATTTGCGATGCATCGTATCCGGCACGCTTCAACTCCTCTAGAGGTGAGGTGTCTGCCGGCGACGAGATGCCGAACTTGAGGATGTTGACTGATGACATTGTTGAGCAGACGGGGAGCTAGGTCTTGAAATGGTAGTGAAGAAAGGCAGTCAGAGATGCAATAACCTCTCGTTGTACTGTATAACTCGATCAACACACACTGCACTCAATCTCGGATTAAGGGTGGTATATCGCTGCCCGGAGTTGATGCCGGTGTAAGTCTGAGTGAGCGGCCCGCACATTTAGTAGGCGGGCCGCACTTACAGTGAGACTTGGAGATAATCGGGCCACGCCGAACCGGCCGGGAATTAGTTGCCGATGGTTATCAGCCAGGCTTTTAGACCTCATTGCAATGTGTCACGGCCTGTCTCAAGCATCATCTGAGATGCTGGCATCGTACATAAGATGCGATGAACTAGATTTCGACTGGCCATGGTTTGTCGATCCAACGTCATTTCGACATTAGACATAGTTATTCGCTGAAGGTGAATCTAGAAAGTGAACCTAGATAGACCGAGTGCCACACCAGATCGTTCCTATAATCATGAGCAAGCCAAAGATCGAGAGCCTGGGTATCGACTACCTCCGCTCCGGCTATGAGAATGGCCTCTTCACGCCCTCAGACGTCGTGCAAGCCGTCTACGACAGGATAGAAGCCTACCCGGACAAGGCAGTATGGATATCCCTCGTACCCAGAGACGACGCCCTCGCGGAAGCAAAGCGCCTCACCGAACTTTACTCGGGCGACAAGCCCCTCCCGCCGCTCTACGGCATCCCCTTCTCAGTCAAGGACTCGATCGACATGGCCGGCTACCCGACCACCCTGGCCTGTCCGACCTTCGCCTACACGGCCGAGCGAACCGCGCCGGTGGTGCAGAGGATCCTCGACGCGGGAGGGATCGTCGTCGGCAAGACGAACCTCGACCAGTTCGCCACGGGACTGAGCGGCCACCGGTCGCCCTACGGCACGCCGCGGTGCGTGTTTGACGCCGAGTACATATCCGGTGGGAGCTCGTCGGGGTCGGCCGTCAGCGTGGCTGCGGACTTGGTTTCTTTTACCGTGGCGACCGACACGGCGGGGAGCACGCGCGTGCCGGCCGCGCTGAACGGGCTGGTCGGGCTGAAGCCTACGCTTGGGACGCTCTCGACTGTTGGCCTGGTGCCGGCGTGCAAGACGGCTGACTGCGTGACGGTCATTGCGAAGACGGTCGAGGACGCGCGCGCGGCGTGGCGCGTCATGAGGGGCTACGACGAGGAGGACGTGTATGCGCGGCGCACGCTGCCGGTGTGGCCTAACCCGTGGCCGAGTGCAAGGACGGGCATCAGCTTTGGGGTGCCGCCGACGGAGTTGTTGGAGGAGGTGCTGTCGCCCGAGTACGCGGAGCTGTTTAAATCTGCCACGGATGCGCTGTCCTCGCGTCTGGGCCTGCTAAAGGCTACCTTCGACTACACACCCTTCCAGGCCGCCAACGACATGCTCTACGGCAGCTCCATCGTGGCGCAGCGGCTGGTGGCCTTCGACGACTACATCACGACTCACGGGCTGGGCGACCTGCACCCGGTGGTGAGGGACATCTTTGCTGCGTCGGGCGGGTTCGACGCCGTGCGCGCGTACAAGGACATCTTCGCGCTGCAGGGGTATCGGAGGAAGGCGGAGATACAGTTCCGCGACCACGTCGACGTGCTGGTCGTGCCGAGCACGGTGACGCATTTCACGGTGGCGGAGATGGAGGAGCAGCCGATCGCGAGGAATAGGCTGATGGGCTCGTTTACGCACTTTGTTAACCTGCTGGATCTGTGCGCCGTGCAGGTCCCTGCGGGGACGTGGCGGAACGGCAAGGGGAACGTCATGCCGTTTGGGGTGACGTTTATTGGGCAGGCGGGGCGGGATGAGGAGTTGTTGGAGTTGGGGAGGGAGCTGATGGGGGTTATTTAATTCGGTCTGTTTGTGGTATTTGTGTCGTATAGACTTCATTTCCTGCTGCTCGCTGTGCTATGTGATGACGTGGCTGCTCCTGACTGATAGCTAGTCGCACAGGTGACTCTCTGGCTATCGTGTCAACTGTCTCCCTTCTTGCTAGTGGAACATTTTTCCAACTAAAGCCCCGACCATTACAGGTAGACCAGGGCTGCCGGTCCCTATCTGTCTGCAATATCGACGGTGAGGAGTATGTGGCCGAGTTGTGGCCATTGCAACATATCACCGTAAACCAGTCGTATATATCGCACATGAAGTAATTAGACATCATGCCAGTCCAGCATGCGCTCCACTCGTCCTGTCATTTACTTCTCGAACGTCTCTCACGCGCCGGTGTAGGGCGAGATGAGAACAACACTGTCTCCTGTTTGAGCAGTCAGCAGGGTGCCTTGGCTACACACTATGGCACTGGATACACACCTCGAACAAAAAGCATTTCTGATTTCCTGTTGACGGTCTGCACGGAGATTAGTAAGATAGAGCAGGTGGCTGGTTGTCGGCAGGAGGTATCGTCACCTTCAGCTCGTCGGTCTCATCATCCTCATCCTCTACCACATATATCGTCTCTTCCACCTCGCCCAGCACCAGATTGCAATGGCTGTCATATGCCTGAGGGTCAAGTCAGTACGTATAGCTCAATCCGAGAGAGTTTGACAGTGATTGACTCACGTGTAGACGGCCCTTCAGTTCGCGATCTCCGCGCAGCTTCACAAAGACGAACTCGTCAATCAAGAGGCGCACCAGGTCTAGGGGCTCCGAGACATTCGCGCCATCATCGCCGGTGTCTGCCATTGTAGATAATGGTATACGGTGGTGGATTGAATGGTGAAGGACAGAATGAGAGACTGGGGTCCAAGCATGAGCCTTCGATGTGGTGATGATGTTGGACCTTGAGAGACCGAGCTTGATGGAGTCTGTGCGCAGGCCCAGACTGCTTATGTCAGCTGTGGTGACACTCAAATTGTACCTGGGCAGCCCCACTTTTCGATGCATTCAGATATGCGAAGTCATCACAGATTCTGCCAGTCTTTGAGAAGTTCGACCGTAATGCTCAGAACAGCGTGTACATGTGCGGCCATATGAATAGCATATCTGAACTTCATGTGAGTAGGCCTTTTCGATGATACTATTGCGTGGTTCGACCTAGTATTTGCGCAATGTGTATCTTTGGGGCGAAGATGGCAAGAAACGCTAAGAAATGTCAAGACTATCTGTGTTATAGCGATACCCTTTGCAAGTAGTATCATCAAACGAGCTCTTTATGCTGGGAGATATACCGCTCGTCTCTTACTGGTTGTGAGTCTGGTGAACACTTGAATGAATATGTTATTATGCCAGACGAATGGCTTTTTGCAAGCTGCATCCTCTGGTAGATCCAGCGCAGCAGATCACGTACAAGAGGCTAACGTCCATGTAGATGAGCCGCCACTGTCCGTGGGAGTCCATGCCATACATGGCTCTCAGTGAATGCAATATGCCCAAACGCCAGTACATCGTGGCCAATGCCAGATATCACTTCACAGTATGGTATCAATTTGCCTCTCTTTTAATGCATCTTCCTCGCCATCTGTAGCAGTCTAGACACTGCCTCACAAGGATGCTTTCCTCCATATACAACACAGCCGCGTGTCACGCCGCTTTTATTTTCTCCAACCGCAAATCGTTCACCACCATATACCGGCTGAACGTTATCCAGCCGTACCGGAACCACACCATCTGGCTCTTGTGCGCCGTGGTCATGGCCTTCCACGCCGTCGCGATGCCTCCCCCACTGCCCCCAAGACCATTGAGGAACACCAGCGCCTGAGGGTGCTTCTTGTCCTTGAAGTCGCTGCCGAGGGCCCAGTAGGCCAGCGTGGGCACCACGTCCAAGAAGCTGGCGTACTTGCGCAGGATGGATATCGAGGTGAGGGTGTAGAGGTCGACGGGCGGGCGCCAGCCGTCCTTGCCGTGCACGAGCCCCGCGACGAAGGCGCGCGCGCCGCGGTACAGGCTCGCGTGGTTGGGGTGGCTGGAGACGCCCCCCTCGTCGAAGGTTATGAGCACGTCGATCGTGGCGGTGGGCCGGTCGGGGGAGGGAAGCGCGGGGGACTTGAGGTGCGGCGCGAAGGCGGACGAGAGGAGCGTCTTGATCTTGTCCGTGTCCCAGGTCGCCGTCATGCTGTCTTGGAAGTCGAGGCTCTCGACTACGAAGACGTCGTCTTCGCTGCGGAGGCCGAGCGTCATGCCGCTCTTGGCGAGCTCCTTCTTGCGCGTCTCGCCGAGGCCGTCTGCGTTGCCTGTTTGATGGGTGGGGTGTCACGGTTAGTTTGGGCTTGCGCTTCGCTCTCGGTTGGAGGGAGGGCAATTGGCGACGTACCACTGCTCAGACACAGGATCTTGACGTGGTTGCCCGTCTCTGGCCTCGTCAGCGCCAGCACGGTCGGCGCGAAGAACATGGCCTCGTCATCGGGGTGGGCGATGAGGAGACATATCCTCTTGTTGCGCAGTGTGGGGAAGCGCGCCTGCACGACTGAGACGGTGTACAGGAACAGCGACGGTACGACGATGGCCACGACGCCCAGGGCGAACAGCCAGTCCATCGCGTCTTTTTCCCTTTCCAGACTCAAGCTTGTAGGCCGGGCGCGCACAAGAAAGGCTGACTGCCAGCCTCGCGGCTGTTTTCAAGAGCGGGCAAGCAAAACGGATTGCAAAACCAGGAAACAGAAGCAAGGGATTTCCGGGTGGGCAGCCACGGACGGGCCTGGATATTAACTGGACACCCCCCGCTGGTGCGGCAATGCAGGAGTAGGAGTACCTGAGCTCTGGACACTGGAGGGTGTGAAGACTTGTCGCAAGGCCTACTAGGCACGCCCGGATGTCGCAACAAAAGGTCAAAGAGGAACGATTGCAGTTGTTACTCTCTTATCTGATGGAGTGCAGGACAAGGGCAGCCAAAGAAGTGTGTAGGCTCAGGACTCGAACCTGACAGCTGTCCCCTTCTTTTTTCCCCTTTCCACTTTCCGCTTTCCACTTTCCAGTGACGTGACCTTTTAATTTTCGAGGGGCGAGTCGCGTGGGATGAGAGCCAGTGCTGGGGTAATTTACCAGGTAGGTACCTTACCACTGGTACCTGACCTTAAGGCACTGTTCTGCAGTTAATGCCACCTGGCGATTAGAGCTCAGGTACGTACTTAGCCGAGCTGCCCCACTGCGAAGATGGGCGATTGGAGATCTGGGGTACCTGTCATTATCCCGCTAATTACGATACCCTTATCGTTACAACCACTAAAAAGCTTCCGAGAGCTGTTGGCAGAAACATCACGAACAATCATCCCACCACCTAGCATTTCAACATTGAAACAGCACCATTTGTGCATGTTAACCAGCTCCAATGGCTCGGAGACGCAGAGACAAGTCGCCATCCGGCATCAAACTGAAACAGCCAAACCGAAATGGCCCGTCAGAGCAGACATTACTCGACCTGGCCGAGCAGCGCGGCCTCTTCAACAAAGCCCAAGAACGAGAGCAAAGCATCAAGACCAAGACGACTCCTGAAGCAGAACCCCAAGACTCGGAACCGCTGCCTCCAGTCGTGGAGCGCCTCTTCGAGACCTTCCTCTGGACCGTCAGCCTGTCGACCCTGCATTTCACCCTCGACGTCTTGGTCCAAAACCAGTATGCCGCCGAGATATCCTGGCCCAAGGTCGTCGGCCGCGCCGGTCAGGCTTTTCTCGGTATGCCACACTCCATCCATTTGAGAACGAGCTTCTTTGGACCGGTCCAAGGACTTATGCTGACGATGGGTATTCCATCTAGTGTTCGGACTCCTGTTCTACACCCTGCATGCCCACGCGTCCAATCCGACCATCCTACCTGGCCTCCCTGCCCGCTACCAACCCATCCTCCGACAGAGCATATTCTTCGTGACCAGTCTATGCGCCGGCTGCTACCTCATACATATCAGCAACATGTACTCGTACCTTGCCGTCATGAAGCAAGCGCCGCCCGTGGGCTGCCTCTGGATATGGGCAGTCATCGAGCTGGATCTACCGTGGGCCGTCCTCAGTCTCGCCGGAGCGGGTACCTTCCTGTGGCAGCGCGGTTACACCATCAGATAGGTGCTGTTGAGCGTGTCGGGCTCGACCTCAATCCTCGATCAACCCCGCCAAGATCTACCAAGCCGTCTCGTGTGCTGCATCCTTTCGTGATACTGCTTGACGAATGTTCATGGCAAAGATTCCTGTGCGAGATGCGCGGCAAGTGACTGCCCAAGACGTCGAATCTCGGCTTCCTGGTTGGAGATCATTTCTCTGATCCTCCTCGTGGTCTCATCCTCCCTGCTCTGCCGCCACGTAGCGCGGCGCTCCAGATCCCGAATGCGACTGCTCAGATTAGCTCCCATTCTCCGTAGTCGACCCCATCGGGCAAACACAACCTACGATGATATCATGCTCGTCTGCGTAAACAATACCCGTGTCGTGAGCGCGTCTCGCTGCCTGACCAGATCCAGCGCCTGCGTCCTCACCCGCAGCCACGCGACCGCGACTGACGTCTTGGTCCCCATAACATCCCAGCCGCGCGGCACAAAAGTCCACTTCCCGTCCTCGACACCACTGCTGCGATCGGCCGCGCGCACCTCGGTCTCCTCCACGACGTCCAGCAGCCGCTGCTCCAGCTTGACGAGGTCGTCCATCACGAAGGTGTACATCTGGTACTCGGTCGTCTGGCGGTACTGCTCCCGGGTGAGGCTTGACTCTGGCCTGTCGGTCTCGGCCGCGGCGCGCACCAGCTCGCGCATCCAGGCGGACTCGGTCTTGTACCACGACAGGGAGGCCTTGACCTTGAAGAACTCCTCCTCGCTGTTGCGCAGGTACGAGACGCGCACGTAGACGGTCGCGACGATGGCGACGATGAAGGTCAGCACGCCCGTGACGCTCGCTGTTATTGAGAGGGGGGAGTCTTGCTCGACTAGCGGGTCTGGCATTGTGCTATCCTACTACAAGGCGTCCTATGAGAGTAAAACAACATGTAGTACA
Source organism: Coniochaeta prunicola (assembly GCA_007388105.1). Lineage (NCBI taxonomy): Eukaryota > Fungi > Ascomycota > Sordariomycetes > Coniochaetales > Coniochaetaceae > Coniochaeta > Coniochaeta prunicola. The sequence goes on from SMOB01000373.1 coordinate 30,381, forward strand.
ATGCGCCGCCTAAGACCTCTATCGCTTCGGTCAGCCCAGCACCGACTCTCACGTTGTAACGTGACAACGCGAAGGATGCGCCTAAGAAAAATGAACAGCGTGAGAAGTTCAGCTGGCGTTCTTTCAATTGTGGCTTTAATTAGCTGGGGTGGCACGTGCATCCTTAGCCATGACGTCTTAACCTCCAACGTGTTGACAACCTTACTTATACGCTGGGATCAGAAACGAGATGACAAGTTAGGGTACTTCTGGCGGACGGTCTGGCTGTCAGAGTGTGGAGGTTGCACCTGCAGGAGCTGTCTCGATGCCGTGCTTCCTGCCTACATGTTCCCTGCCGAGTGAAACGGAGCGGTATGTGATATGCAAGAGCCGGCGATGAAAGAGCAATTACTGTCCAGGCTTGGGAGCTCGGGAAGGGTTTGGAGGAGCTACGAGTCGTATGAGACCACTAGGGACCCGATGGCTTGCACCTTCTTCACTATCTGGCACCTGGTGCGAGTACCCTGTTTGGCCGAGGCATGGCTCGCCCTGCAAATGTTGAAGTTCAGACTGCTCCAACCCGCAACCAGTCTCAACAGAATCATATCCGGTATACTGTCTGACGGCGTCTCAACATGTATTTCTTAGTACTGCAGCTTTTCTGTATCTCGCTCTTATATCTCTCGCTTGTCGTCAACTCAGCATCGACCACTGCCCGCAACTCTTCTCTCTCTGACTACGACCGTCACCATTCACGGCAATGGGACCGGATCAAAGTCGGCAATGTTCCATATGGTTAGTTGCCACCAACACCACACTCCCTCAATGAACCCACCACTGACACCACCGCCCCCCAGGCTCAATAATCTGGACCTGCTCCGTCCCAGGAACAGCAGCCCTCACCTTCGACGACGGGCCCAGCACCTTCACCTCTGGCATCCTCGACCTGCTGGCCCGCCACGGCGCCAAGGCCACCTTCTTCGTCAACGGCGACAACTACGGCCGCGGCCGCATCGATAATCCCGCTCTACCCTGGCCGGGCCTCGTGCGCCGCATGCACGCCGCCGGCCACCAGATCGGCTCCCACGGCTGGGGCCACGTCGACCTCGACCACGGCGCGGCCGACTCCGAGGCACGAAGGGAGGAGGTCCTCCGGTTGGAGGAGGGACTGCGGGCCGTGCTGGGGTTCGCGCCGACGTATTTTCGGCCGCCGTTTGGGGCGTGCGAGACGCCGGCTTGTTTGAGGGATCTGGAGGGGTTGGCGTACCATGTTGTCAATTATAATGTTGATACCAAGGACTACGAACATGATTCCCCGGACGGGATTGGGGTCTCGATGGACGCGTTTGCGGCGGCGGTGGCTGCTGGGGGAGGGCAGGGGCAGGGGGGGTATATCGTTTTGGCGCATGATGTGTATGCGCAGACGGGGGAGGCGCTGGTGCCGTTTATGCTGGAGACGCTTGGCGAGAGGGGGTTGAGGATGGTTACTGTTGGGGAGTGTCTGGGTGATCCGCCTGAGAATTGGTATCGGATGTGATGTGCGCACTGGCACGGGTGGATGGCGTGGGGTGTGACATGGGGTTGGAATGGAGGGAGGGAAGTGGTTGAGGTAGTTGAATGAGTGCTGTGTTGGCATGAGTGACCACCTTACCTACTACTAGCACCCGTAGTGTCTCCAGTTCTTACACTAACACATCCAAGCCTGAGACCGCTGAAGTCTCTAATTTTGTGCCTATTCCATGCAGCTCTTTGTTTGCATGATTACTGGCGAGGGACATAGCCTAACATCCACGTACACGGTTGCCCCTACTCTGGTAACCGTGGCCGTTCAGTGAAGCGCATATTGCCCGAGGGGACCACAAGCGCGCAAGCGGTCCTATCTCTAGAACTTTAATTAATAGCCTTAAACCTTCTAGGTTCAGGCGAATAAGGCAGGAGCGAGGAACCACTTATTTGGGCCATAAAATGCAGTTCTGGAGGACCCTGGAACCTCGACCTTTACAACCATCAATCCAGAACCTTTACCACCTCAACTCAACAGTCTCCCACCCTCAACTCCATAAACATTTTGGAAGACTACTTCTTAGGGACTGGCTGGGAACACACTTCTATCTCATGTTTTCCTCCTAGAATCCAAAAAGTCCTTCGCCATCTCGCTCCTCATCTCCAAACGTCACCTCGATTCCACCTCTGGAGCTCGAGACTATCATGAGAAGCTGAACGTCATGACTTACGACTCGATAACCTTCAGACTCGCCATCATTATGTTCAAGATAATGTCGCCATTCGTCGCCATCTTCCGCCGTGTGGAGAGCCTCGTCCTCCTTCTCTTACGCCGACCAACAGTAACATCCTTCCGCATGTTCCCTCCCGAAGACCAAGCCTGGGCTTCTCGGCTGGTTGACTTCGACGTATACGGATGGAACGCATCATGCGCTTTAACAATCCTGCTCGTCGTACCCTACATGGCCTATAGCCACCGACAACACCCGGGAGGAGTGCTATCGAGGTTAACGAGCATATTGTGGAAGCGTAGCAGACTGGCTGCACTCTTTCTAAGTCTCATGCGGCTCTGGTTGGTCTTCTCAGTCTGGAACTATACTTTGTTAAAGGATTGCGACAATGCTATCGCGCAGGGGTTCGATTATATGCCCAGGCCCTTGGTATCCAGACACCCGGTCCTACTTTTCGGTTCTCTTTTGTGGTTGTTGACATGATACCTACACTCTTAGAGGCTAGACACTTTAGATCTAGAATAAGTAGGACTGCTTTAAGTTGCAGCTATCCTTGTTGACACCATCTAACTACTAAGTAGGTAAGGTAGGAAATGGGCAGCTTGACTATGCCAGGAGGAATGAGAGAGATAGATGGATAGCTACCACACGGACTAGGAAATCTGGCAGGGAGACTCTAGTAAGTGGATGCGTTGACTTCGTTCCTCCTTCATCAATCAATCGACTCAACGGCAGTCTAGCAGGCAATGAGTGCAAGGTGCTCTGAAGAGCCACCACTGGCCCACTGCTGCCAGTAACTTCCCTCATCCGATATTATCCCGCCTTCCTGTTTGCTACTACCTTACCTATGTGTCCTCAGTCCTCTATTAACTCATCCAAGTCTGAGATAACTGAAGAGTCTACTTTATGCCTAACTCATGTAGTTCGTTATCTGTATGATGACAGGCAAGGGGCATAGCATAACACACACACATGTACACGGTTACCGCTACTCTGGTAACCTGTGGCCGTTCACTGAAGCGCATATTACCCGAGGGAGGGATGGAAAAAATAAAAATAAAAATAAAAACGTACAACTTCAGGGATTCCCCGGTGGTCACCCACCCGAGTACTAGTCTGACGATTACTGGCTTATCTATGGGAGAGCGGACGGGATCCCGAGTTGTCCAGTATCTGTGGTCGTACGTGAAGGGAAGAGCCGTCAAAGCAAGCTATCCTGTTAAGATGGCTGTCGTAATTCTCGAAAAGGTCAACATGGGGGGCAGGGAAGTGCCTAACGTTGATGCACACGAGATAATGTACAAGGAATCAGAATACAGAACCAGTCGCGCTAGAATTCCACATCTGTCCCCGGCTCAAACACTTCCAACCCCCTCCACAGCCGGCTCAATCTCCTTCTTCTCGTCCGCCTCCTGCCCAGACGCCACTGTCGGTCCCTTCTCGTCCGCCTCCCGCTTCCCCTCCTGCTCCCCACCCGCCGGACCACCCGCCTCCGCAGCCGCCTTCCTAGAGAACAGCCCGGCGCCGGGCATGCCGGACACGCTCGGCATGCTCACGCTGGGCATCGACACGGCCGGCATCGACACCTTGGGCATGGACATCTGGTCCATGGTCGGCAGCTTGCTGGGCAGGTACGACTTGAGGTTCGTGCCCGAGCGCTGGGCGACGCCGAAGAGGTACCGCATGTAGGCCTGTTTGTCGGCCGCGGCAGCGGCGGTAGCCTCTTTCCCGTCGCCATCGGCTGCGGCGGCGGAGATCTCGTCCTCTATGTCGTCCGGGAGTGGGACTAGCGATGCCGCGGCGGCGATGTCGATGGGGGATTCGTCGGGTAGGGAGGCCTCGTCGACGGATTCCGCCGCCCCGGCCTCGACTACTTTTTCGGGATCGAGCTTGTCGTCGCCTTCTCCCTCTACGGCCTTGGCTACTACTTCGTCCTCGGACGGCTCGCTCGGCGCCAGCGCGAACTTGGGGTCGTCCCACAGCTCCGTGTCGTCGTTGAACCACCCGACGACCAGCTTCGCTGCCTCGCTCGTCATCACCTCGTAGTCCTTGTTCTTATCAGGCTTGAACATGCTCATATGCGCCTGGATCTCGTCGTCGGCGTCCTCAATCACATGCCGCGAGAACAACCCCGCGGCGGGCTGGTCCTTGGCGGGGACGGCGCAGAAGGTCCGCTCGGGCACGAAGTAGCCGCCGGACCAGTACCCGTTCTCGCCCATGGAGGCGTACATGTCGGCGAGGCCGACGCCGCGGAGCGACGCCAGCCTCTCGAGCCGCCGGTTTAACTCGGTCTGTTTCAGGAGGGCGCCGACGAAGGTGAAGTGCTCGGCCAGCCAGGCGAACGACTTGCCGACGTTGCCGCGGTTGACGTACGCGAGCCCCTGCCCCAGGGCGTCGACGCTGGACTGGTACCCCTGCACGACGGAGTCGCGGTTCAGGTTGCGCATGCTGCTCAGCCCTTCGACGATCTGCTTGCGGTGCATGTAGGCGGCCACGCCGCCGGCGGCGATGGCGCCCACGGTGCCGGTGCGGACGGCGACGAGCTGCCAGGTGGCGAAGGCGGGGTTGGACGATTTCGTGGACCGCGACACGCCGGCGGCGGCGCGCCGGGCGCTCTGTTTCAGGCCCAGCTTGGCGATGCTGGCGGGCGCGGCGGCGGCGACGGCCGTCATGACGTTGAAGACGTTGCTGACCTTGGAGTAGTTGGAGAAGGCGCCGTACACGAACATGGAGCGCGCGAGGCCGTTGAAGGGCGTGTCGAAGGTCAGGATCCCTTGGATCAGGGGGAACATGGGGCTAGAAGGCGAGTCGCTGGCCGCGCGGTCGTTGAGGATGCGGAAGAGGGTGTCCACCGCTACGAAGCCGCCCATCGAGTGCGCGATGAGGACTACGCCGACTTTGCGGTCGTTTGGCGGCCAGGGGTTGGGGAGGTGGGATTTGCGTACTTCCATTACGCGCTCTTTCAGCCTTTTTGTGTATGTGTTAGTATTTTATATATTTTTGTACTTGTTGAGTTCAGGTTGGTGTTACTGAGAACGTACCATGCGAGGAAGGCCTCGGTGCTCTGCGCCAGCTCACCCTTGGTCTCATATTTGGGGTAGACCACGGACTCGATGTGCTCGTCGGGTAGGTTGCTGGTGATGGTCTTCCTGAGGTCGTCGGGGAAGTTCTGGAAGGTGTCGTCGTTGCCCTTGAAGCCGTGGATGAAGCAGAGGAGGAGCACTCTTTTTGTACTTGCAGGTTGGCTTGATGTCTGGGTATCTGATGCCGGGTTAGATGCCATGTCGGGGTCGTCCATCTTGACCGGTCGTTACGAAGGGAATGGATATGTGGTGGGAGTTCCTGTCAAGGCGAGTCTCATGGGGGAATGACTGTGTGAAAGAAAGGACAAAATGTAAGCGGATGGCAACTGGTATGGTTTTGTCCTTCCATCTTGAAGACCCTCCTTCCCGGTTTCAAGCCACACAGATGGCCGTAGATGAGCGACCAGCACCCGAATCGTGGCGAGTGTGAGTTGAGTGTGTGTATGGCCATCCATGTTTAATCCATGTTTGCTCCAAATCTTTATGGAGGGGACGTCACTTCCTTCACTTGCAACGTCATCGCATCTGCATCTGCACCACCCACTAAACCTTAATCCAATGGCAAGTCTTATCCAGCGAACAGGCTTCCCGGTTTCTGACTCCACCATTTAAAGTTACTGCTGGATTGGACTCAAGTAATTCTAGAATAGAGGGTTTCATAAACAGATTTTGTCTCACAATATTCTGTTAACAGCTGATTGCCTATAGTCTAATTCAGTACCCGTAAATGCTACCCAGCATCCGTCTATAAGCTCGGGATGGGTTATGGCTGAACGCTTGCTTTCTATCTATCCCGCTCGTCATTAGCATTACCATAACCTCACAGATAGACCGTGGTCAGGCGAGCTATGAGCTCTCTAGACACCCCGCCTGGTGCGTCTCATCCCGGACCTGCTTCAGAAACGGCAACAACGGTGTACCGCCAGTTCCGGTGAGTTCTTCTCTCTCCTTCGCGTCAACACATTTCCGAGTATTCGCGAGGCCGACAGGAATATCAGTGGTCTCTAATGGCCGCCGCTTGGAAGGTATGATGATGTATCTCGTGACGATCTCGAGGTGCTTATTCCGAAACTCAGTCAAGGCTTTCGTGGCAGCCTGGAACGCTACCCGGAGCTGTTCTTGTTCTGGAGCATCGCCCGGGAGAACCGCCAGGTTGCGGATGCTGCCCATCCGAGAGACGTCCTCGAGAAACTGCCTGTGAGCGGCGGGCATGTAGGATTTTACTTCTTCCTGGAAAGTCGGCTCCCTGGCGCCGTCCGTCTTTGCTTCAGGAGTGCTGTTTCCGCTCGAGGTATGCTCGACTCCGAGGACGATGTCCAGGAACTGGATGAGTGAGCTCTGGCCGTTGCTTCCTCCCCGAAGCTGGAACCACTGCCCTTTTCCATCTCCCTCGTCGTAGAAAACGCCTCTGGGCAGTCCGGCGGCGGCCATGTTCTTGCTGCCGGCGAGGAAGGGGCGTATCTGGTAGTAGAATACCAAAGGGTTGCATTTCTCGTACATACGTCCGAGAAGCGACTGTATTTGTCGTATACAGACGCTGAGCTCTTGAAGCGCCTGTGTTATAGTGCTGTATTCTCTGCTCTTTACTGCTGTCAGGGCCCGCAGCATTTTGCGGACGATGAAGGCGCCCTGTGCTTCCATTGCGACGGATACAGAGTAAAACCAAGACTCATCCTCGGTCCCTGTGAAAGTGTGCAGCGCTTCGAGGGAGGATAGGCAAGTGAGATCGCTGCTTGAGCTTCGGAAGTTCCAGAGCGAGGTCGAAGCGTATGTAGCCACAGGTGGTAGCTCCAGGTGAGCCGAGACCTGGAGGAAAGGGACTGCTATTGATGGAGGGAGGACCTGCGTTCAGAGTGAGAATTTGGGACAACGTATTGAAATCATGTTTCGCAGGGTGTCGTGACTCACCTCAGCGGCATGATCACCGCCCCATATATATCCGTGGGCGAGGAAGCTGAGAATAACATGTGCTCTTCGCCATTCAGGGGGTGTCTTCAAGTGCCCAACACCCAACTCTGGCAGCTCCTTTACGCGAGATCTTATAGTCTTGTCTTTGAGAAGCTGCGGCAAATCCTTGATGAGTTCTTCCCATGGACCGTAGTAAGGGTCTGGTAGCAGAGCCAAGGGGGGACGCTCAGGTAGGAAGCCGTGAGACTCGATTTCCGGCTCTATTAGTGTGCCAAGTTCTCGATCAAATGCCCATTGGGTTGGAGGGACAGCGTGAGGACTCATTCTGGTATACACTGGTCAGACTTTTACCAAAGCTACAAGACACTGAAGACTGGTTGAGCCAGGAGAATCATGGATAACAATGTATACACTTACAGTGATAGCGGTCAACTCTGCCTTGTAAACAAGCAGTCCAGTGATTACTCAACTGCCGTATTGAAATCCAAACTTATATGTGTATAACCAATTGTGTCAGCTGAGCTAAGTTCATCTTTCAGGTTTGAGGCAGTTACTGTCCGATACTTGTATGTGCTCACGGACTTTCCGCATTCCTTGTTTACAAGCGGGTCCATTTCAAATGCCTGATGATCCGAAGTAACAGGTAATGGATCGATCGACCCATGACCCGGCGCTGCTGGCTGCAGTGCTTGACGGCGACATTCTGGGTCTCGAACCAGGATGACGAGGAGTTTGCGGAAGGTCTAGGGAGACTAACGTCTACTCCTGCTTGTGGCTATGCCTCATTTGCTCATATGGCATATAGCGCAGCAAGTGTCGTGTAAAGACTCGGTGTGAAGCGTTAGGTTCCGCACTGAGGTGGTGCTTCGGTCTGGTGTTGCTGGTTTGCTTGGCCGGTTAGTGACGGAAGACGGATAGTAGTGGAGAACGGAAGCGCTAACGGAACCCGGAGGCGGAAGCGGAAGACGGGACGGAAGAACGGATCTCGGAAATATGTGGGCCTGCCGACAATAGCATCCGTCATTGTTCTGTAGTTAGAGGCTCGACCACGATTGAAGAAGATAAACACCGCCCGTGGAAAAGAGTCAACTCAGGTATAATTTTTAGCAATATTTACATTCACATATATCACGTAGTCTCATAGATCTCCCTGCATCACACAAAATGGACGTTTCCGCAGCAGTTCAGACCCTCAGAGGCGGCCTGGCTCCGGCGTTTCCTCCTGAAGCCAGAAAGCGCGGGTTTGCGGATGAGCTTGACGCTCAAGATCAACTGAGACACCTCCGCGACCAGTTCAACATACCAACCAGAAGTTCCTTGAGGAAAAAAGCCCTTAACTGTACGTTTGGAAGTGAAGTGCCGATATGCAAGACGCTGAAGCTGACTGTAGCAGCAAAAGTAAATGGTTCAGCTCCTCACCCTAGTTCGCACTGCAACGGGGAGCAAAATGGAGTGCAGAATGGGGACACACAAGATAACTCTGTCGACGCTCCATCCATCTATCTTGTTGGGAACTCCCTCGGGGCTCAGCCAAAAGCCGTGCGGCAGTATCTCGATGCCCAGCTAGAAACATGGGCATCAATAGGGGTCAATGGCCACTTCAACGCTCTCGACGACTCCCCTCTTGTGGCGTGGCAAGACATGGCGGAAGATTGTGCAAAGAAGTCCGCTGACATCGTCGGTGCCTCGCCGAGCGAGATCGTCATCATGAATACCTTAACGGCCAATCTGCACTTCATGATGGCAAGTTTCTATCGGCCGACCGAGAAACGCCATAAGATTATCTTGGAGTGGAAACCCTTTCCAAGTGATTGGGTGAGTCAAATTTACTGTCTATTCTTTGACGGCGTCCTAACGTCTACAGTATGCCATTGATTCACAGATCAGGTGGCACGGCCTAGATCCAGAGAAATCAATGGTCGAGATACAACCAGATGACAACTTCTGCATCCCGACTGAGAAGATACTGTCGGTGATTGACGAACATGCCAATGAAACGGCTCTGCTCTTGCTCCCTGGTATACAGTACTACAGCGGCCAGCTCTTCGATATGCCTCGCATAACCAAGTATGCCCAAGAGAGAGGCATCGTGGTGGGATGGGACCTCGCACACGCCGCCGGCAATGTTGAGCTGAGCCTCCATGACTGGAATGTCGACTTCGCTGTATGGTGTACTTACAAATACATCAACGCGGGCCCTGGTTCCATTGCCGGAGCGTTTGTGCATGAGCGCCACGGCAAGGTCGAGCGTAGCCAGGAGGACGGGGATGTTGTGTTCCGACCAAGGCTCGCAGGCTGGTACGGAGGTGATAAGTCTGTCCGCTTCAACATGGATAAGACGTTCCAGCCGACCCCGGGGGCTGGTGGTTTCCAGGTCTCGAACCCGTCTGCCATAGACCTCGCGTCACTCTCTGCTGCACTGTCCGTCTTCAATCAGACGAGCATGTCTGCGCTACGCTCCAAGGCACTCCTTATAACCGCATACACGGAGTTTCTGCTCAACGACATCCTCGCTGGTCATAGTGCAGAAGGCAAGGAACCACCATTCAGGATTATCACGCCCAAGAATCCACTAGAAAGGGGGACCCAACTGAGCGTGCTGTTGCGTCGGGGGCTGCTCGAGCATGTCGGTAAGGCTTTGAAGGAAGGGAGTGTCGTCTGTGATCAGCGCAAACCGGACGTCATACGTGTCGCTCCGGTGCCGCTGTACTGCAAGTTTTCGGACGTTTGGAAGTTTGCAGAAATATTCCGGCATGCCATAGAGACGAGCCCATGAGTGTGGAATACGAGACCAGATCAATTATGCATGCTAATCTCTTGCGTCGTGTAAGACCGTGAGAAGCTCATTTTTGTCGCAAATGACGCAGAAGTAAAAGCAGCAAGTCTATTTGCCGTAAGCAGCATCTTGAGGTCGGGCGCTCGATTTGAGCCGTACGGCACGCGAGACACATCTCGTTATGAACACCACATCGATAAACAGTTTAGTAAAGGAGACGTTGCCATAGGTCTCATTAACAATTCAATCCGACTATTTCGTTTGCGCAGTCTAAGTCTAGGAGGCTTACCGTTTATGGTCATATGGCCGAGTCCCGAGCCGATCCGGAATTCCAGATATCGTCAAAGATCACGACATCGAACTCCTCATCAAGGGGAGCAAATCACGATCATCCCTTCATTGAGACTATCGTGGTCGGTGCCGAAAAACCGATGAGAGTTCTTGTGTGAGAGGATGTCACTGGCCGATACCAATATTATTCCTTCGCCATTTATGCCAGAATCACGAGTCGCTGAAAGACAACTACCGCACGGCGTTATCATGTAAGCGGAGTAGTGTGGATGACTTAGAGTAAAGTGTGCTCACCATCTCTCAACCTTTTGACGTGATGTTGTCATGACCAGGTATAAGTAAGTGTCAACGCCAAGGAGTCAACGGTTATTCTTCGACATCAATTCTTAAAGTGATAGCTTTCTTACAACTTGTCTAGCCCTACCATCCAACCATTAGAACATCGAGCTGCACGTTTAGTATACACTTCAAGATGTCGACAACCACAACTACTACTACACAGGAGTCGGCTTCAGTCCCCCTGACTCTAGCCTACGACAAGGAGATCCACGAACAGGTACTTATAGCACCATGTTCGCACATCTGAACTTCTCACTAATAGACACAGTACAAATATACCGACTATCTCCCGGTCTACGACACCAAGACTCACTTCCCAGCACTGGAACCCTTCGAATTCAAGGACCGGGGCGCCGCAGCGGACAAAGCCAAGCCCAACCTGCTGTCTAAGGACAACTCTGCCCTGAAAGTCAGCAACCTGACGCCCGTCATCGGCACGGAAATCCGCGGTCTGCAGCTCTCCGAGCTCAACGACGTCCAAAAGGACGAGCTCGCCCTCCTGATCGCCGAACGGGGCGTCGTGGTCTTCCGCGACCAGGACTTCAAGGACATCGGGATCGAGAAGCAGAAGGCATTCGGCCGGTACTTTGGTCCGCTGCACATTCACGTATGTAACTTCTCCAACATTCCTATAGAAACCATCATCATCATCATCACCATCTCCCTAACAAAAAGTCACCTAGCCCGTCGGCTCGCACGTCAAAGACCACCTAGAGCTGCACAACATCTACCTAGGCCCGGACAACGAGTACCGCGCGCGCAACCGGAACAACAAGCTGACCACGACGGGCTACCACTCGGATGTGTCGTACGAGCACCAGACCCCCGGCATCACCATCCTGACGCTGCTGTCGGTCCCGCCCACGGGCGGCGACACGGCCTGGGCCTCGCAGACGTCCGCGTACGACCGCCTGTCGCAGCCCATCAAGACGCTGCTCGAGGGACTGAGGGCCGAGCACAGCGGGTTCCCGCAGGCGGAGGGCGCGAGGCGCGACGGAAAGTTTGTCAGGCGCGAGCCGATTAAGTCGGAGCATCCTATTGTTAGGGTTCATCCTGTGAGTGCACCCCTTTTTTTCTATTTTTGTTGTTTTTGAATCTTATATTAAACGAAGATATTAACGCGACCTCCTTAGGCAACCGGCCAGAAAGGCCTGTTCATCAACCCGGGCTTCACGAAGCGCATCGTCGGGCTGCGCGACGAGGAGTCGGACGCCCTGCTGAAGCTGCTCTTCAAGGTATGTCATCTTCGTCATCTTGAATTCCATGTGTTGGATCAAGCACCACAGAGGCTGATATGAACATGAAGCACATCTCCCTCGGCCAGGACTTCCAGGTCCGCGTCAAGTGGGAGGAGGGCACGGTCGCCCTCTGGGACAACCGCGTCACGGCCCACACGGCCATCACGGACTATAACGTCCACAACCCGCAGGAGGGGCTCCGGCACGGGTTCCGCATCACGACGCTGGCTGATAAGCCGGTTGGGGTTAACGGGCTTGAGTCTACCTGGTAAGGGGGTTCTGAGTTCGGGAGGGGGCTAAGGGGGGACTGAGTAGAGTTTAGGGACGCTTGGTCGATTTCCCAATTCTCATTGCGAAATAAAGAGCGAACTATGTACAGCGAAGTGAAAGTCGCGCGATAGCAGAGGATCCTCATCTGAATTTTTCATGAAATGAGAGGACTGTGAACACCCTGAACAGATGTCAGACCCGGCCGTTTACAAGCACTGGCTGTAGTAGTCGTTCGACTTGTTACACGAGCTCCCGCTCGCGCAGACGGTGCATCCCGTCCACCCGATGCCGCCGCACTGGCCGTACTTGGCGACGGAGCAGCCGCCCGGCGACGACGAGGTGGTCGGCGTCGAGGGCTTGGTGGTCGAGGTCGACAGGGTGGTGGGCTTGGCTGTCGTGGTTGGGGCCTTGCTAGTCGTCGAGGTAGCTGGCGGGGGAGGAGGGGGGGAAGAGCCGCCGCTGCCGCAGGTCCAGACTGCGGGGCCGGGGACGGTGTAGTTGTTGAAGTTGGTGTAGATCTGTGAGGGCAGAAAGAGGGTTTGTTAGTTCAGTGAGAAGGGAGGTTGAGGCGGGGAAAAGGGAGAGAAGGCGAGGGTGGCTTACGTTTACGGTGTAGCCCGGGTCGGTGTCCTTGAAGGCGCCGGGGATGAGGGCTGTTGGCGACGGGGTTGCGCTGCCGCCGCCTGACACGCTGATCTGCGCACATTCGATGTAGAACTATGTTGGGGATTAGCGTGGTCCGCGACTGGATTGTCCTCTCGACGAGCGATGCTTACCTGAGGGATGCCTGCCGGCCAGGGGTTGTGGATCGCGAGCGACTGGATGCGAAGCAGATATTCGCCGTCAGGGATACAGGTCGGAATGTTGTATGTATAGGAGCCTAGCAACGATTGGTAAGATGAAGGCGATAAACGCACGGGGAGATACCACATACCGGCCATGTCCCATGTTGCTTGTCCTCCACTGAAGGTAGGTCCTACAGATTGTCAGTTCTGACCTTGGCTATGTGAGCTTTGTGATGGCACATACCGATATCATGGATCTTGAACCACGGCCCGCTTCCATCGTAGTCTGACACCTTGCCAGGGGCTTTTGACATGTATCTAGTGACGGTCAGTGGTTACTCCAAGTTTAGCTGTATATGGCGTTGCTGGCAGAGACTCACATTGAGATAGGGCCTTGATGATAGACTGGAGTATCAAGAGTGAAGGTGAACTGGTCCCCAGCCTTCACGCTGACCGTGTCCGTCGTCGCACCATTCGCACCGACGTTGCATCGTAAGTCGTTGGAAGTTAGGTCGGTGACTGGTGAGTTGTAGTTGGTGTTCTCGCGGATATACTGGTATACTGGGTATTTGGTCGAGCCAATAGAGAGCTGCTGGAAGATGTAATGGGCAGACACGTCGGATACGGCCAGCGACAAGGCTGCCAGACTGATGAGGTTCTTCATGACGATGTTCGGAGGTATTCCCGGCTTCTGATAGTGGCTTGGCGGCGGTGCAGGACGGTAGTGCTCTCGTCTATCTCGATATTGATGGGAGCAATATGTCTATATATATACGCGAACATGGGCAAAGAGAGCAATCCCGGAATAGGAATAAGCGTCATGGTTCAGTTGGATACGGGGCAGCAAACCCGTGTTGATCGAACCGCCGCATTAGGAAGCATGGCGCTCGCGCCCCCGGTAGGGACGTCGTAACGATCGCAGCAGCGATGGTAAGGCACTGACCGGCCCGTCAACCGAGCTCGACTGTCGTGGAAGCCTGCTCCTAGGACTGCGAGAGTTACACCAGCACGCTGGTCCTGTGATGAAAAGGGCATACGCGAACCACCACTTGAGGTTCATTCCGCCGACAAGCCGCGGATGCCAACGTCCGTCATACTAGAAACAGACGAGGCCAGTGACATGTCGACCAATTGGGCAGGGGTGTGGTATATTAACCGGCCGGCAAAGTACCCCACAACCAGGTCGCATTCGACGAGCGCACCTGGTGGACCATGGGGTACATGCTGCGCCGAGACAACCGAAACCCGGAAAGCAATGTGCTGGCAGATAGACAAGCTGGGAAGGTCGAAAAGGGGCGCAAACCAGCTCTTCATATATGGCGCATAAAAGGCACTCTCTTGCCGAGCTGGTATACAGGTTCAATCATGATACAGCAGGTTGAGCGCAATGGATACAGCAAGATGTGGGTGCCGTGCGAATTTGCAAACCTGAAATGCTGCATACGTCAAGATGTATCTAGTTTCTTCCTCGCGTGCTGCTGGATATGCTTCCAAGTCAAATGCTGGTTGGACGGTGTTGAAGGGCCAAGTTCATTTACTCCTCGAGCTTGATGATGGTCGGATCCCAGCAGACAGGATTGTACCCGTCCGTCTCCAGCTCGCTCATTTCGGCGTCGGTCAACTCGAAGTCGAAGACATCAGCATTCGCCTTGATCCGCTCTGGAGTAACACTCTTGGGTAGGGGAACGTAACCCTTCTGCAGGCTCCAGCGGATGAGTATCTGGGCCTGGGACTTGCCGTACTTCTCTGCCAGCTTCTTGAGGACCGGCTCGTCCCATCTCTCGCCTCGGACCAGCGGGCTGTAGGCCTCGACGGCGACACCCCTCTTCTTCAGCCACTCAGTGATATCGCTCCGCGCACACCACGGGTGGATCTCGTACTGCCCGACGCTCAGGACGCCGCCCTTCCCGGGCCCGCCTCGCTCCTCTTCCAGCTCGGCGATATGGCGCTCCAGCTCGTCCAGGTGATGGACACCGTAGTTGCTGACGCCGATGGAGCGCACTTTACCGGCCTCGACTGCCTCAACTAGAGCTCTCCAGCCGCCTTTGCGCGCTTCTGAGCCGCCGTAGGGGGCATGCAGCAACATTAGGTCGATGTAGTCGAATCCCGTCTCCTTCAGTGTCTTGTCGACCTGGGCCTTGGTGAGTGCGTAGTCTACCTTCCGGACCTTGGAGGTGAAGAAGATGGACTCGCGGGGTATGGAGGAAGCAAGGTTATGGATAGCTGCAGCAGCGCCACCTTCATTGCGGTAGGAAGCAGCGGAGTCGACCTGGCGGGTTTGTTAACTCACTGCCACCCACCAAGAGCCATGTACCAGGCAGGCCAAGTCGAGTAATATGACTTACATGCCGATAGCCTAGTTTTAGGGCCTCGGCTACTACCTCTGTAGCTTGCTCGGGAGGTCTATTAAGCGATGTGAATCAGAAGATGTACCATAACTGGCACACAATATGCTGCTTCTTGCTCACGTTTTCCAGAGCTAAAAGACGTATTAGAATTGCTATCAATGGGACACAAAGACAAGAGCACTCACTCCATATCCCAATACTGGAATCTCGTAGCCACTGTTGAGCTTGATCGTGGACTCGAGACTAAGCTTCGTCATCGTGACTGATCTAAAAGCCTCAAAAAGATGCCGAGAATGTGAACGGAGTCAAGATCAAGTCCACCAGATGGGCGTGACACCAAACAAGAGCACGATAAACGAGGTGTAGGGACGATGGTTGGCAATATCTCTCACGTTGGAGATGGGCCGAAATCAAAACAAAAGATGAACAAGAAACGGCATATTTGGAAGGGTGCAGTAGTTGACTGCAGTGCTTGGCGGACACGAGGGTGCTTCCACGATTCGGGGTATTCGGTATTCTTCCACCGAGAACCCCTCCCCAAATTCAGCTGGCGTCATATTGGCTAATCGCATAGATTCGCTGAAGGCTTCAGTAGCTACCTTAAGCTAAGCAATCAGAAGATGCCGTCACTAAAATCGACCACGATGGCCTTCTCCAGAACAGAACCGGCAGCCTGAAGGAAGGCTTGATGCGACGGATCGACCTTTACATAGTAATCTCTCTTCTCGACGGAGTCAAACTCGACTACAAACGCATACGATATGCCGTTCTTGGGGTAATGTCAGCACTCAATCTGGACTGTAAACCGAATTTTCAGGGGTGCGATCGCATTCGAGGTATTGACGTACTTGCAAGCCCTCAATTGAGTTCTCTTTGCCTCCGGACAGAGACCGGATGTACGGCTTCTTGGTGACGGGATCGATGCAGGTGTCCTTCAGGGCAACCATCTGGCGATTCGTCTTTGGAGGATGGAAGCGCTGTGATTAGAACAGTCCTCACTGCACGAGTTACACTGATTACACTCACCTCTGCGATGGCATCCGCAGTAATAGTGTCCTTGAACTGGAACATGACAAGATGAGTGACTCCTCCATGTTTCGAAGGAGGATCATATTCGTCGAGGTCGAGAAGGTTGGCGAACATGAACAAACTGCTCATGCAGAAGAGGGCCACGATAACGATGGCCAACACGTTGTTCCTTACCATATCCGGCACCTTCATCCTGGGTGTTAAGATGGGTTGGAAGCTGGAAGTCAGCACTCAGGGTCTGGCAAAGCCTCATTCAGCTTGCTTGGACTAGCTTGAGTGCTAGAGCTGGTGGCTTCCACGTGACTACGCGTTAAGGTTCGATGGCCGTGAGCTCGACAGCATCTCTTCATACGACCAGGGATAACGGGCGAGATGGTCTAGAACGAGACGTCATACTATGCGTATGACAACTTCCTTCGCTTGGCTAACAGACTTAACCAAAGGCCAAATCTACTACAGAAGTCCACATACCGGTATATTGCAGTACCCACGATTAAGGTGCCCGGTGGCATGTCGCAGTGCCCCGATGCCCCACATGAGGTAAACCTAAGACTCGAATTACCCCGCCACATCGTCACTGTCGAGTCCAAGATGGCATTTAGAACAACCAACAGAAGCGAAGCGCTATAACGTACGCCGGCAACTAAATACCAAGATACCAGACGAGCACTCACCAGACACTTATTGCAACGGTATCAGATCAACACTAGCGGACGCCAAATCCAGATAGAAGACATGCGCCTCGCCGGCTCCAAAAAGGCTATAGCAGACCTGCTAGACCTCGGCGGAACAGAGGCTGACATTGTGACGCTGCTGCCCGAAGAGCCCGAAGACATGGTCAGTTCTAGTCGCAGTCGCACCCTTCCTAGCGTGCCCTGACGTATTGTAGTGGCACGCCAACAACCTCATAGCTCCCGACGACATCCTCAGAGCCCACGCCATTCGCAAAGTGACGCGCACGACAAACACAGGCAGCACAAGCTCGGAACGAGTGCATACCGATCTAACAATACGAGTGACTTCGACCTTCTTCGACCCCGCCGCCTCAGCACTACACGTCTCGGGAACGGTGGTGAAGGAGAACGGCTACGTAGCCATCGGGCAGTACCACACCCTCGACCTCGAGCTCAACCGAGCATTCACACTCCTCAAGCCCGGCGGCTGGGATAGCGTAGCCAGGGAAACACTACAAGAGGCCCTCCGGCCCGAATCAGGCGACGACCTCGCGGCGGTGGTGATGCAGGAAGGGCTAGCGAACATCTGCGTCATCACCGAGTTCCGCACGGTGCTCAAGCAGCGCGTCGAGCACAGCATACCCAAGAAGCGCAGCGGCGCGTCGGACATGGACTCGGCCACCAAGGCCTTCTTCGACAAGACGCTCAACACGCTACTGCGGGCCGTCGACTTCGACCCGGCGCATCCCCGCACCCTACTCCTCGCCAGCCCCGGGTTCGTGGCCACGGAGTTCAGGAAATACATGCTCGACCTGGGCCAGCGGACGTCGGACAAGAAGCTGATGGGCCTCGCGAAGGCGAGCCTGGTGGTGCACAGCAGCTCGGGCCACGTGCACGCGCTGAACGAGGTGCTCAAGAGCCCGGAGGTGCAGGCCAAGATGAAGGATAAGAAGTTTTATGGGGAGACGAGGCTGATGGACGACTTCTACGCGCGGCTGCGCAAGGATGACGGGAGGGCGTGGTACGGTCTTAAGCCCGTGGCGAGGGCGGTCAACGAGGGGGCCATCGGGCCGGGAGGGGGCACGCTGCTCATTAATAACTCGCTGTTTCGGAATATGGACGTGGCGACGAGGAAGCAGTATGTCGATCTAGTGGATAAGGTCAAGGCGGCGGGCGGGGAGGCGAGGGTGCTCAGCAGTGATCACGAGAGCGGGCAGAGGCTGGATGCGCTGGGCGGGATTGCGGCCGTTCTGAGCTATCCGGTGTATGACCTTGATGAGGATCCGGAAGATGAGGAGAGTGGAGGGGAGGGGGAAGAAAATGGCACGGAGGGGACGATGGTCATATAGCGAAGCAGAATGATTTGACGTCGTGGTTCCAGTGTGCTGCATCTGACGCATCGTGTACCTCGGTGTCAAAAAGAATAAAAGGGTAGTTCTATTAACCGGTGGTATACCATGATGCTGAAGTGCACATGTCAGTCGAGGGTCAAAACATGATGTTGTCAATGATATCAATATCCGTACACAGCTTCAAGGAATAGCAAAAGTCAGAAGGAGCTGAATAGAACGTCACTGTGGGTTGCCCGTGGGCACACGGTGTAAAGCTCTCTTATGTCTTGGCGAATATTCGAAATTAGAAGCTCGAAACACGGCTGGAAGGCTGTATGCATATGCAGGAACACGCCTGTCGTTCTTTCCTTCTTTCTATCAGCCTTAACGGCCACTAGCGGCCCCGTCCTGCCGGTCCATGACGTAACGGCAAATGAGCTGTAAAATGGCCTCGAACAAGAGGAGTGTCATATATCAGAAACTCTACATTCGCAGGATGTTTGTAGTTATACTTATCAGGTACCTTGAGTAAGTATCATCTATAATGACCTCTTCATAATACCCCAGCTTTGCTGCAAGCGACAGATTGAATCCACCCATGGGGGGTGACTGGCCCGGAAATCAAGCATTCGGGAAAGCGGATGCCCGGCAAGGCGAGCCTCTAGCGAGTTCCACCAGCCAGAACAATGTCCATAGTGTACGAAGTATTTTCGCATCTTTGGATTTCCGTCCCAATTTCGGATGCTTCCAATTGCTCTTCTAAAGTCTATCAATCCCAGCAGACTGCTGACCTTTGAGATCCGATGTTATAGACTAGGCACAAATCGCAAGGACACAAAAGTTGAAGGGAACACTCAGTCTTTAACCCGACTCGAAAGGCCTGGAATTCAAGTAAAAGTACCTATACCTTGGTACCCAAGCTTAGCGTCATTGCTTACTGTGTAGACCCGCCTGACAAGCTCTCGGCACACTCGGATCGTCGTCTCGTCCACGCGCGCGGGTGTTTTCACATTCCGTCTCCTTGCCTACCTGCTTATTGTACCACTTCCTCCAACTTGTCAGAGCACTACTGTACCGCCGAAAAGAGCAATTGGTAGAATGACGGCCCTCACAGGGCTGACGCGGCCTTAATGAGCTTGGCTCTGCAGCGTCTGACCCAGTGACCTCCTGCTTTGATCGTTCGCCTCATGCCGGACAGGCCGCATCAGTATGGCGCCCATATTGTCCGTCTTCAGGTCGGGCGCCGACCGCCGACAGCAGCACCAGCAACCGCAAGATCCCAGCGAAGATGACCCTAGAGACGTCAGGGGTGCCGATACGACGAGCACCTCCCGCCCTTCCTCTGACGGCCGAGAGCCCTTTCCAGCTCTTCCGCATGATTCTCCCGGAAGCCGACTGAGCAAAAATCCTCCCAGCAGTGGCCGGCCAGGTACGTCGCACGTTTCTCCTTGCATACCGTGCACTTTATATTGTCGAGAATACCTCTTTCTATACGAGAAACACAATTGAAGTCTCCATTATGCGGGCAGTGCGCCGTCCTGCAATGGCGATCAAGGCCTAGCCGCAGTGGATTACGCGTTTCTTGGCCGACACCGACACCCACTCATGAGCTGACGTCGCCTCTGCAGGCACCGACAATTCGAGCGCACCTTCCCCGAAACCGACCAGGAGGACGTCATCACGGTTCTCGAGGAATAACACGCCGGCCGGATTGCGCGACAGAGCCAAAGAAGCGTCGCGCGACGGTGAGGCGGAGAAAGAGAAGGAGGCAGGGAAGGGAGAGGGCGAGAGGAGGACCAACACTGCGACGAGCGATAGCGGCGCAAAAGCAGTCACGATACCGGCCAGGGCCTCACAACCCTCTCCGCCAGCTCAATCGACCGGTACCCCCACCGGCACTTCGATCGACCCATTGTCTCAGGTGCGTTCAGTCAGCGTTACACATCCAACCAAGCTGGTACTCCTCTGGGTGGACGGTGGATGCCGAGGTACACTATTGGTGTCTGCGCCTGTCAACATGGATCACCAGTGCTCCACCTCTCCCCTGAAGCATGGCGGGAACCCGGTTACATGAGGATGGTATGCTAATTCGGTCGCGCTTGGCAGCACATATTTATGAGAACAAACACCGACCACACAATACCGCAGAGACTACGGAATCCTCAACGACCCGAAAGCCCATCTGGAGACGCCCTTTCACCACTCTACTCGGACCTCTTCCCCAAGCAGTCGACGCCCGATGCAGGGAGCTTCAAGAAGAGGGGATTTCTCGGTCGCCTCAGCATGCCCGGCATGCCGGGTAGGGGCAAGAAGAAGGACGCGGACGACACTCTCGACTCCGAGTCCGAGGTCGGCACCGATGGCGCGACCGCCAGCGTGTTCAGCCAGGCCATTGCCGCGCCGGGAGCTGGTGGCGGCTACGTGCCTCAGCATAAGGAACCCCCTCGTTACATTCGGACCAAGGCGCACAATAAGAAAGCCCGAGAGTTTGGCCAGATGTTCCTGGCTCAGGAACTTGTCGGCACGCGACCTCCGGGCAGTCTGGAGGGCGAGGACGGTGCGGCTGGACATCCGGATGCCAGGCATGAAATTAACAACGGCGGCAAGAGCAGTGCCTCAGTCGCAAGCAGCTCGGCCAGGGGGAGCACCGTTAGAGGCCAGCGCCAAACAGGTGGAGCTATCTGGGCAACCGAGTTTAGCAAGGACGGCAAATACCTTGCCGCTGGCGGGCGAGACCAGGTCGTCAGGGTATGGGCGGTTATATCGACGCCAGAAGAGCGCAAGGCGCAAGAGGAGGAGGAGGTCTCGAATGGCGGCAGCGGAGAAAGGCTTAGTGCGCCTGTCTTTATGGAGAAGCCCTTCCGTGAGTTCAGGGGCCACACCGGAGAGATCTTGGACCTGAGCTGGAGCAAGAACAACTTCCTCCTGTCGTCGTCGATGGACAAAACAGTGCGACTGTGGCACATCAGCAGGACCGACTGCCTCTGTACCTTCAAGCATAAGGACTTTGTTACAAAGCTGGCGTTCCACCCGCGAGATGACCGTTTCTTCCTCGCCGGTTCGCTCGACACCATGTTGCGCTTATGGAGCATTCCGGACAAGGCAACCGCGTACTCGGCGCAACTCCCGGACCTGGTTACCGCAGTGGCTTTCTCTCCTGACGGCAAAACGGCCATTGCCGGTGTTCTCAGCGGACTGTGCCTGTTCTTCGAGACCGAGGGGTTGAAGTTTCAGACGCAAATACACGTGCGATCGTCTCGCGGGAAGAACGCCAAAGGGAGCAAAATCACTGGAATTAGTACCATGACAGTCTCGCCGCGCTTCCCTTCCACGTCCTTGCACAGGGCCGGCGCGCTGGCGCAACGCACATCATCAGAACTTGCGGGAGATGTCAAGATCCTAATCACATCCAATGACAGTCGGATCCGGATCTATAATATGCGTGATAAATTACTCGAACACAAGCTCAAAGGCCATGAAAACGCCTGCAGTCAGATTGCCGCGTCGTTCTCCGATGACGGCAAGTACATAATATGCGGCAGCGAGGATCGGAAGGCGTTCATCTGGAACGTGGCAGAAGCGGCAGCCGAGCTGAACACGGACAAGAAACCGTACGAGTGCTTCGTCGCGCATCCCGACATTGTCACTACGGCCATCTTTGCGCCAACCAAGACACGCATACTTCTCAACGGCGGAGGGGATCCCATATTCGAGCTGTGCAATCCTCCTCCTGTCACATTAATGAGCTTGGAGGAGGCAGCCAGCGCTACAACCAGCCAGGTCGCTTTCGGTGCCGGCGAAACGGCTGCCGTAGAGACGACGAATACTGCAAATGGCAATGCTGGACTCACTCCTGTTTCAAGAAGGCCAGAGGAATCGCCGGCGTACATTGCTCGCTCGACACACTATGACGGAAATATCATCGTGACGACGGACGATACTGGCATTATCAAGGTCTTCCGGCAGGATTGCGCCGCCGTCAAACGCAAGCACGACAACTGGGAGACGGCCAGTTCTACGTTCGGACGCAAACAAAGCCAGAGCATCGGTGGCGGCTTCAGCATCGGCGGCCCAGGTCTGGGTCGCAGCGCCAGCATCCTCACCCGCACAAGCGTCGGCAGCGCCGTCCACAGCCGGAGGGGCAGTCTCAGCCAGCTCGGCCCCAACTCGGCTGTCACGTCTCCTCAGCTCGGGGCCTTCAACGCGGGCCACTCCGAGCGCATCCTGTCCTGGCGCCAGGGCATAGAACGCAACGGCGTCAACAGACCGGTCAGCTCGATCCTGAGCAACGCTCGGAACGGCGAGCGGTCGCTGAGCCCGAGCAAGTCCAGAACAGCGCTGAGCAGCGCCAGCGACGCCCGCAAGCAGCAGTACGCCAACTCAGGCAGACCCGGCGGCGGCACCATTACCAGTCCTACGTCTAGTAACTACGGCAGTATCGGCGGCGACAGGGGGTCCTTACGCGTGTCGAGAGAGCTCCTCAGGCAAAAGTCGCAGGATAAAGAGAAGGAGAAGGAGAAGGACGGACCCGCGGAGCTACCAACACCCAGCTTTTCCTTCGTCCCGGCCACCGCCGAAGACGACGCCCAGCAGCTCGACGGAGCTACGGGCAGCTACTCCTTCTGGAACCTCAACCGGTGGCGGAACATGGCGTCGCGGAACAACAGCAGCAGCCAGAATTCCGGGCTGAGAGCCATAAGCGACCACAGCCACAGCCCGCGGTCCAGATCCGGCGTCAGGAGCCCAGACAAGGAGACGACGACGGCCGCCTCGCCCTTTGGCTCGCCCAGGGAGGAGAAACCAGGCGCGGCTGATAGAGAAGCGAAGAACCGGCGCAAGTCTCTCGGCACGCCTGGCAGCCAGCTATCTCCCGCCTCGGACGCGCGAGAAGACGAAACGCCCCGCCACCGCCGGCCGCGTCCGGCGTCGGCGTATTTTGCGCTCGCGCCGACGTCGACGGGGACGACGCCCATTCCGCAGATTCAGCTGCCCGACGATGGGGAGGGGGATGGGGATGGGGATGGGGATGGGGATGCTGGGAGCGGTAGCGGGAGCGAGCTGTCGCCGTACGGGACGGGAGGTGCAGGGGAGGGGATCTATAGTAGGGGGAACTCGATTGCTAGTAAGCTCACGTCGGAGCTGAATTTTGAGAGGGACCATGACGTTGGGGCTGAGGGAGGGGAGGAGGGGGAAGAGGAGGAGGACGAGATGAGGTGTCGGAAGTGTGGGGGGAGGGAGTTCAAGGCTAGGCGCGTGGGGGGGAGGAAGGCTTTGAGCTGTGGGAGGTGTGGGGAGGGGGTTGATGAGTGATGAGAGGGAGAGGGGGAGGGGGAAATGTGTAAATGTAATGTGAGGGGGGTGTTGGGACTGTACATTACTGGGTCTGTTGGATGGCGGATGGTGTTTGGTGGTTGCATATGCATGGTTGGGAAGAGCATTTGGGAGCGATAGACATCATCACGGCGGGCGGTCGTTATTGTCCATCAAAAGATTTTGAGCGTTGTCAACTTGCTATGTCGCCATCGGGGCGTACGTGTGTGCACCTAGGTGTGTTGCTCGTGTTGTGAGTTTGCCGAACAGACATCAAGCAGTGTCCTCTGTGCTTTCTTCGGCTCCCCGAGTTAGCAAGTTGTTTCCTTGCCATCATCACGTTCCCCCGTTCCTCGCGGCCTCCTCTGTGTGCCAGACAGCCTCGGACAGTTATAGCAGGCGCACTTATGACGATCTCAACATCCTCGGCGCTTAGATGGCTAGCCTTTCTCCCCCCACACCAACATCTCCTAGCGCTAGAGGTAGTCATCTGTCATATCGTGGCCCCCAACCGACGGTCGTGCTAAGCGCCTTGCCAATCACCATCACTCTGGGACTAGGTGCCCTCCGGGTTCCGTTACGACGTTGTGTGGCCCCCTTCGGTATGGTGTGGTTGCGGCTCACTCTGCTGTGGACTCAGCCAATTATGAGAGTGGTCGGGTCCATAGGGCGAGAGCCTTGCAGTAGAGATATGGTGGTTGTGCTGCTTGACACCTTTTCGTCACTGCTCACCAGGTGGATGTATATATATACATCGCGGCCGCGATTTCACAGCAGCCAGTGGTGGCCTTGGGAGCCCGGTAGTTATGATGGTGGTCTTTACGAGACATGCATGTATGCATGCCCCGCAGGCACGAGTGCTCATGTGCCCGCCGTCTGTTTCAAAGTTTGCTCATGCAGGTGTTAGCGTGGTGCTGCCTGGGTGTGGACTTGTAGTCCGGTGCTTGACCCCCTATTCACGGCCAGCTCCGTCTTGGTCTCATGAGTCTACTACTCAGTCTACCTTGGCACCAGCGGTACCGGATACCGTACCTTGACGCAATCATATCTGTGAGTGTGTCTTTAAGAAGTAGAAACAGCAGATCTTGACCCGCTGTGCACTCACCCTGGATGTTTGCCATGGGCTAGACGTCAAAGAGTGGGTATACCAACTCGTCCAGGGTAGTGCTAGTCGAAGGCTAGTGGCCGCCCTGGCCTTCATCAGGTATAACCCAGAGCCCTGGAGGCCTCAGCGTTACGCTTTGGAATCTTATGAGCCGTATTAAGAGCACCCAAGCGATAGAAACATCCTACAGGCAAAGGGTCGTCACACCCTCACGCGAACGGCCCAGAGCATGTCTAGTGAGCGATACGCTTTGTGGCGATCCCTAGGCTCGAGTCATGTAGACCTGGCGGGCGCTCTTCTAAGCGCTGATAAGGTCTGCTGGAACAGAAATAGTACGAGGCTAGCTCAGGGGTATCATTTACTATAATCAGGATACTCACTCAGGTGGAGTGGCCTATACGATGGATGGGCAGGAGAGTCGGTATAAGAGCAGCGGTGTATCTGCGAAAGGATGACCCCATATCGCTCATCATATGTGGTATTGCTTTGTCTAAGCTCAATGTCCCGTGAGCGACAGCTGTTTTTGATTTTTTGTCAATAGGTTGCACGAGTATAACCACAATCCCTCCTCAGGAACTTAAGGGATTACACCTGCGCGATGGAAGAGCAGGCGTCGTTTCAGTTCGGCGTCGAGATCGAGCTGCTCATGTCGAGTCGTAAGAAGACGCATGCGAACTGGAAGTCCCTAGCCAAAGACCTGAGCAAGCGGCTCCAGAAAGCCGGCATAAATAACCACGTCAACGAGGGCAACGATCAATCCCACGACAACTACAGGGAATGGTCCATCGTCCAAGAAGTCACTATTCCAAGCCAGCCAGCTAAGAGCCTGTGTACACTCACCTCCTTTCCTCCATCTCCCCACCAATCACTCATCTAACCGTTCATAACCAGGGGGCCTTGAGCTCGTATCCCCAGTCTACCTAGTATACAGCTACTGGGGTGCCGACCTAGAAACCATCTTCGCCGTCCTACACTCATCCTTCATCCTCGTCGCCTCCCCCAACTGCAGCACCCACGTGCACATCTCGGGCACGCCCGAGCCCCTCTCGACCGTCGAACTAGCCGCCCTGTCCAAGGCAGTCCTCTACCACGAGACTGCCCTCGACCGAGCATTCCCGCCCGTCCGGCGCTCTTCGGCTTCCTACTGGTGCCAGAGCAATAGAGCCAACCCGGCGCTGTCGTCTGTCCCTCTGGGGGACTGCATAGCGGCTCTTGACGAAGCGGCGACGGGTGGGTCGGACGATTCCTCCCGCAGACGCGTGGTCGAGCTCATGAATTTGTTTCCGGCTGCGTCGGCGTATGGCCGGGCGCATGGGAAGAAGAGGGACTTTGTCCGCGGGAAGGTGTATAAGTGGGATTTGACGGGGGCGCTGCCGACTGGAAGGGGGGATGTCGAGTTTAGACAGGCGCCGGGGTCGTTGTCGGCTGGTGAGGCGGCGGGCTGGGTTACGCTGGCGGTGGCGTTTGTGGCGGGGGCGGTTGGGCTGGCTGGGTTGGGGTTGAGTGGTGGGTGTGTCTTGTCTGAAGAGGGGGCGTCAAGCGATGAGCTTTGGGATCTGCTGTGTGCTGGGGCGGCTGCTGTTGGGTGGGATAGTCTTGGTGGTGTTGAGGGGTTGTTCGAAGGGTTGTCGTCGTCTGAGGGCACTAGTGAGTGAGATGAGAATGGGCTTGAGTGAGACGGAGGACAGTCATGTCGTGCTTTCGTATGCTGGCTCATCACCGCTAAGCGACGTTTCACTAAGTCTAGCGGATGAGTGAGGTCTATCCCCTATTTTCGTCTTTTCACTACACATTCAAAGCCACATGTAAGGCTCGTATAAAAACAGCATCTTAAGATACATGAAATGAGCGACTTGGCCACTCACGGCAGTTTCACACACGATTATTACTTCGTCGGTAACGGGTCAGGGGTAACAATGCGAGTAATCAATCGGAATATGAGCTACGATCAGGCCGTTAGATCCGTCCTCAACGTGGAGACTCTTCAACCGGGTTCCCGTATACAACTTATTCATCGGGTCAAATCTCTGCAAGTCGGCTAAAGCTAACGGCTACTACAGGGGGCGGGGATCTGTAAGTTTGAGCTTGGAACCAATATTTCATATAGACGCCATGGCGAGTCTAGGAATGAACGGTGCCAGAAAAATGGCCATTTTATGAGAAAACTATAGCACTCACTGAAGCTGCATATCTACGTGAAGAGATATATAGCCGTGTGTCCCCAACTTCCCCCGGAGCATTACCAAAGCCAGATGCACTAAGACCAGCACACGACTAGTCTGCTTCTGTCACTATCGTCATAACTTTAACCACAATGCTCTCCCCACTGGTTATAGCTTGCCTCACGGCCCTAGTCTCGGCAGACTGCAGCCGCGAGTTCCTCACAAAAGCAACCGACCAATACATCGCAGCCCAAACCGCGGGCCAGAGCAGCACCATCTCCGCACTCGCCGCCAGCAACGTGACCTACACGGAGAACAACAGGCTGGTGGGCCTCGCAAACAGCACCCTCTCCCAGCCCATCAAGATCGACTTCACCCGCAGCGCGCACGCCACGGCCCGGTGCGCCACCTTCACCGAGATCATCGCGGCCACCAACCCGCACCCGTACGTGATCCACACGCGCATGGAGTTCGCGGCCGACTCGGAGAAAGCGACGCTCATCGAGTCCGTCGTCACGGACAGCGGCGACTGGCTGTTCAACGCGACGGGCACGCTGGAGCTCAACGCCGGCGAGACGTGGGACGTCATACCCGCCGAGAAGCGGGAGAGCCGCGCCGCCATCCAGGCCGTCGGGGACGCGTACTTTGATCGGTTTGGGAACGTGAGCGTTACGGTGCCGTGGGGGCCGCCGTGTTATAGGCTCGAGGGCGGGCTGCCGGCGCGGGGGACGCTGAATGGTTCGGAGTGCGAGATGGTGTGGCCGAGTACCATTTATGTGCCGTATAGGCGGTACGTGGTCGACGAGACGCTGGGGGTGGTGGATATCTTTGTTGGGTTTCCTGGGCTGGATAGGACGCAGGGGAATGATCCCATGCCGGATAGTCATGCGTTTAGGGTCGAGGGTGGGAAGATTAAGTATTTGCATACGGCGTCTGCGTGTGTTGTCGAGGGGTGTGGGTTGAATGGGACGACGTTTGGGAGGCGCAGGTGGGAGCAGAATCTGCGGAAGAGGGTGTCGCTCTTGTGAGGGGAGGATGAGAGGATGACTGAGATGAGGAAGGGTGATTCTTTTCGTGAAAAGCAACGAGTCCATGGAATCTGGAATATATATGTAAGACCTATGAGGCCGTATTCTTTTTTTGAGCATCACTCAGACTGTTTCTATATGTTTCTGCCCTCTGCAAAAGTTAGCTGAGATATTGAAGCGGATGTATTTGTTACTCTGTTCATATGAATCCAACCAGCAGGTATCTACAGATATGAAAGATGAGGACAGTCGAAGACATATGAGATGGGAAGCTGGAGCCGCATCAAGTTAACATCAACGGGGTTCCTGAATATGGTATCTCTGTTGTATAATGGCGCTCATTTGAGAGATCTATTTTATTCTTGTGCAAGAGAGTAATGTGCTCTCCAAATCGATTTTAAGCACCTCATCTCGCTCGTGCTGAATTTACAGGTTGATGCATCTGGTATGGGGTCTGTGTATAGTTTGCGGATGTAGATCTGGTAATGCGGGTATTGGGTAGCTCGTCAAATTCGGTAGCTCCGGAATGACGTCGCTGGGCCACTGCAGGACCCTTGCGGGCCATCATCACCATGCTCTACATATGACGTCAAGGCAGCGACCACGCCTTTTATTAAAACGACTTACCACCTTCAGACA
The DNA here is from genome assembly GCA_007388105.1 of Coniochaeta prunicola. Lineage (NCBI taxonomy): Eukaryota > Fungi > Ascomycota > Sordariomycetes > Coniochaetales > Coniochaetaceae > Coniochaeta > Coniochaeta prunicola. Next base: position 58,910 of record SMOB01000373.1, read on the forward strand.
ACGTTTATCTCTTCCAAAAACGACGATAGCTTCATATCAATCATTAAAAACACACATACCTCACTCTCAAGGCAAAACCCCCACACATCAACATCCACAATGGCATCCAACTTCACAACCGGCTACAACGACCCAGAGGGCACCCACGGCCCGCACGCCAGCCGCATGGCCAACGCAGCCGACCCGCGAGTGGACTCGGACAGGGACCACCGCGGCGCCCCGGTGACCGGCACGGGTTTCGGAGCGGGCACGACCGGTACGCACACAGCTGGCACGGCCGGCACGCACACGACCGCCCCGACGACAACGACGACGGGCACGGGCGTCACGGGTAGGGAGAACACGGGCGAGCGGGCGGCGAGGGGGATCAAGGGCGTTTTTGCGCAGGGGCATGTATGTTCTTCCCTCGTTTCACACTGGCATCTGTTCACTCTTCGTTCCTCATTCTGGAGCCGAACGCTGTCTTTTCTTAGAATATGGGACAGTCAGACTGACTGGATTTACTAGGGCATGGGCGAGTCCCTGCGAGGCAACATCAACTCGGCCATCGATAGCCTGACGGGCGACACGACCAAGCAGGCGCACGACGAGGAGGTGGCAAGGGGAGGGTACAGGGAGTTTGCGAACAAGGAGTTTGAGAAGAAGGGCACGACGGATAAGGCGCTGTGAAGTGATGAAAAGATACCCGGTGGATAAACTGTTAAGTGTTTCTTGGAGCAAGTTTGTGCTTGGGATGAGGTTATGGGCTATGGTACCGGTGGTGGACTTGGGGAGTTTACCTATATGAAGGACATGGTCAAGCTGTTTTTGTGAAAGGAAACCCTAACCGACGCTGAATGAAAGATCCACCACGATCCCTTCATACCTACCTTATGCAACACGAGTCGGTCAGGACCAGTTTTGGAGGACGTGCAAAATTAAAAGGAAAAACCGTATGTCCCAAAAGTTAGGCTCCAGCCAGGGATTGAACCTGGGACCTCTCGCAAGCTTTAACTTCAGGGTGTACCCTAAGCGAGAATCATACCGCTAGACCACTGGAGCTGTTATCTTATTGGTTGGAATGCCTGCTGGGATTTTAATAATTACTGTATAGGTTGGAAGAGCGTTGGATAGAGGAGATGAGTTCATTCTAACAGCAGACAGAGTTCGATTAAGTTATTTTTTTCATCGCGCCGTTTCGGGCAAGCCGCCCGCTAGACATAAGGTAAGCAGTCCACTAGGGTTGGTGGAGGCGGCGTCAATTGCTGCTTATTCCCGAAGCACAGAGAGCTAATGCGCGTCATCATGTCGTCGACTGCATCCGTGGACGCCGGTCTAAGGTCTGGTGGTGTTACTGTGACGGTAGAGGTCCCTGAGGTCCCGTCTTACTCACTGTCGGTCAGAGCAGTAAGCAAGAGTGACACTCTTGGTGAAGCTGGAAGCGTAAGAACCACCGACGGACTGGATTCTAGAGCCCAAGGTAGAAAAGAAATACTACAGTAATCTGCGCACTTCAGTGACATGTGATGATGCTGGGGCCAAACCAATCCCCGAAGCGGGCCCTCCGTAGCGTGTTCCCAGTGAACATTCCCGGGTCCCGAGTGCCGGAATTGGGGGTCCTGTGTTTCTGTCATTTAGCTGGCCGGCCCTTAGAAGAACAGCCGACAGCGCTTCAAAGTGGCGGGGCGGTCCGGCCAGGTACCACCACCACCACTAAGCAAACAGGTGCAATTGAATAAGATCAAACACAATTTGGGACTCTCTTCCATCTCTTACTTGTTGTCTGTAGTCTGGCACTTTAACATATCTGTTTTGAAAAGAGAAACAGCCAGAGAGAGAGAATGGCGACAGCCATACGATGCGCCCGGCCAATGGCCGCCGCCCTCGAGACCAGGCAATTAGCAGTCGCGACGAGAAGCTGCCGGATACCGACGGCCCTGAGATGCGCTGGCGCAGCAGCGAGAGCGACGAGGGCGTCCTGGCAGCAGCCGAGAGCGGTGCGGTACGCCACGAGCTACACCCACAAGAGCCCGGAGCCGCCCAAGGTCGACCGCTCGCAGTCGAAGCTGTTCGCCAGCGCGGACGAGGCCGTGGCGGACATCAAGAGCGGGTCTGTTATCTTGAGCTCTGGGTTTGGGCTGTGCGGAGTTGCAGGTGTGTTTTTTACCCTCACACATTTTCAGGCTGTCTTGTACTTTTACGGATAGCAACTGACATTTCCCTTCCCTCTACCAGAAACAATCATCACAGCCCTACACGCCCGCGGCCCGGAAAACCTGCACTCCCTAACCTGCGTGTCCAACAACGCGGGCGTAGAGGGCAAAGGCGGGCTGGCGCCCCTCGTGGCGGCGGGGCAGGTGGACCGCCTGGTGCTGTCCTTCCTGGGCAGCAACAAGATGCTGGAGAAGAAGTACCTGACGGGCGAGATCGCGGTCGAGCTGTGTCCGCAGGGCAGCCTGGCGGAGCGCATCCGGTGCGCGGGCGCGGGCATCCCGGCCTTTTTTACCCCCACGGGCGTCAATTCGCTGGTGCAGACGGGGGATATACCCGTGCGCATGGGACCGGGGGGGAAGGTGCTCGAGAAGGGGAGGGAGAGGGAGACGAGGGAGTTTGGCGGGAGGACGTTCATGATGGAGACGGCGCTTCCCGGGGACGTGGCGATCCTGCGGGCGTCCAAGGCGGATAAGGCGGGGAATTGTGTTTTTAGGTATACGACCAAGTCGTTTGCGCCGCTGATGGCCAAGGCGGCGAAGGTGACGATCGTGGAGGCCGAGGAGATTGTCGAGGTGGGGGCGATTGATCCGAATGATGTGGACTTGCCGAGTATCTTTGTCGATCGCATCGTGCCGGCTACGGTGGAGAAGAAGCTGGAGATTGTCAAGACCAGGGCGCCCGAGGGGGAGGGCGAGGGGAAGGCGACGCCGAAGAACGATGCGCTTGCAAGGAGGGATAGGATTGCGAGGCGGTCGGCGAAGGAGCTTAAGCCTGGGTATTATGTTAACTTGGGAGTTGGTAAGCAGCACTTTTACCTCAACTTCAGCTTTTGGGATTACTCTGACTGACGACTGACAGGCATCCCAACACTGGCACCCTCCTTCCTGCCCCCCGGCGAGAAGGTGTGGATCCAGTCCGAGAACGGCATCCTGGGCATGGGCCCGTACCCGCTCCCCGAAGAGGTCGACGCCGACATCATCAACGCCGGCAAGGAGACGGTCACGTTGGTCCCCGGGGCGGCCGTGTTTGACAGCTCGGAGTCGTTCGGTATGATCCGGGGCGGGCACGTCGACGTTTCCATCCTGGGTGCTCTGCAGGTCAGCGCGTGCGGCGACCTGGCCAACTACATGATCCCCGGCAAGGTGTTCAAGGGCATGGGCGGCGCTATGGACCTTGTATCTAACCCGGACAACACGAAGATTGTGGTTGCCACGGAGCATGTTGCTAAGGACGGGTCGTCTAAGATTGTGCAGGACTGCAGCTTGCCGTTGACGGGGGCGAAGGTGGTTAGCACTATTATCACGGATCTGGTGAGTCTCTCTCTCCTGCTCCTCTATCGCCCCTTTTGTTCCGCTTGAGGACAACCGACTAACTTGTGTCTCTCCGCAGTGTGTGTTCCAGGTGGACCGGCAGAAGGGAACTCTCACTCTCACCGAGCACGCACCGGGCGTCAGCGTCGACGAGATCAGGGAGAAAACGGACGCGACCTTCGAAGTTGCCCCTGACCTCAAGCCGATGGAGTAAAACTGTGGATGGGGTGTTGGTTCGAATTGTTTTGCATATCAACGGGTGGCATGTGTTACCTTTCTGCCAATAGACGGCATCGTACGGCGTGCATCTTGTCATTTCTGTTTCTGGTCAAGCCAGCTTGGGCTGTTGGCTTGTGTTCATTGTCTGTCGACTGCAATTGAGCGAGACGGGGACGGGAAGAAATGCCTTCGCTACATGTATCAAAAAAAGTATATACAAAGTTCCATGTTCACGATCCTACCCCTTGCTCACAGCTTCGACTCCCTCGCCTGCGCAAAGTTACCCCCTATCGCCCGGGATATACTATCGACGCTGTTCAAAATCCACTCGCACCCCTCGTCGCTGGCCAACCTCTCAATCCCCTCCACGTCCTCCCCCGCCTCGCTCTTGTGCGCCCCCTGCTCGACCGCCTTGCGCAGCCCGAACACGTGCGACAGCACCTGCGGCCCCACGCCCGTCTGGGCCCGCAGACACGCCACGGCCACGACCGACGTCAGCGCCCTCCCCACGCTGGCCAGCCCGTCGCGCTGAGGCGGATCGGATAGCAGCGGCCCGTAGTGGCTGCCGAGGATGTACACGGGCAGGTCCGGGTGCGACTCGCCCAGCTTGGCGAACAGCTTGCCGTCGAAGGGCACGTAGATGGACTGCCAGAGCGCGCGGCCGCGGGCGTTGGTCGCGTCGATGTTGGAGGCGTCGACGTGCCGCGTGGGGGTGGTCGAGAGCTGGGTCTGCAGGGAGGGGTCGAGGCCCGATCGGAAGGCGCCTAGGCAGTTGATGGTCCGCGGGATGCCGTTGAAGCTGATGCACTTGAGGCCGACTTCGCGGATGAGCTCGGCGGCGTCCCGGGGCGGGTGGGAGTTTTGGTCTTGCGAGACCTGGAAGAGGGAGTGCAGCGCGTCGGGGGAGTTGAGGGTGAATGTCGCGGCTGCGGAGAGCGTCAGCCACGGGTTGCGGCCGTAGTTTCGCTCCGAGGCTTCCCGTGCGATGCGCTCGTAGACGCTGCGGATGTTGGCCGGTGCCGGGGCCTGTCCCGGACGGGCGAAGGGGGCGTTGATCAGCCCTTTGAGGGCTGGTGAGAGCTTTGACATGTCTGTTTTCTGCTCTGTGACTCCGCGGCACTCAATTGATCCCGGAAAAGAGTGAATTTGACTTTCAACGGAAAAAGCAGACAGAATGAAGTGAGAAAATCCAGGGTCTTCGCGGCGTCGTCTTCGCCCGTCAAACTCAGGTACGGATTCCTTTTATTGCATCCAATGACGTTCTTTAGCGACTCGCCCCGCGGAAGCTATCTGAGCTCCAAAGGGACCGAGGAAGGGAAAAGATGAGCTGACGTTCCGGAGCCAGATTAATGGCCGAGCAAGTTCGCGACCCAGAAGCATGTGGGGAAATGCGAGGACCCCTGATCCTTCTCCAACTCCGGCTTTGAGAAATGCCCGCCGCAGGGACCTGATCTGTTGCCCTTGCCTGACGCTCCTATGGGCTGTCCGGGTGAGATCCTCGTTGCGGCACAGATTTTGTAGTAATAGGATCCGAATGAAACCATAGACGGGAAATATGCTGTGAGACGAGAATTGCGGGAGAAGCGCCCAGTATATATTGCATGTTCACCGGTGCTCGTTATAGCACCGTTCTAGCAGCAATGGTAGAAGCTTGCAGTAACCATAATTCTCTTGCTGCAGACGTGATATGTACTCGCACGAGGCAGACGCCGTTAACCAAAAAGCCAGCGCTTGAAGCTAACGATCTAGGCGTCCTGACATGTTGATAGGTATACACAAAAAGAAAGGATGAATGAAGCAAACAGACCCGCCGACACGAAAACGCCAAGATGCCCTGGACCTGCTAAGACATAATCCTTGAGAAAGGGTGTAGAAAAGCTGCGCATTCAGAGTCTGTACTCGGGCAAGTTGGACCAGTCCATCCAGTCCAGCGTCGCCGTGTCTTCCCACGGGAAACCCCCAAAGCTGGGGTCGAAGTCGTTGCCCACCCGGCTCAGCGCCTCCATGACCTGGTCGTCCGACATGGCCGAGAACTGGAATTGCTCAGCCCAAGGACTCGCCTCCATGTACGGCTGCGAGACGATAGGGTCCGCGAGCACGGGGCCCGCTGGAGGGACGTGGCCGCCGAGCCCCTGATGCTGGAAGGCGGCGCTGTTGACCTGGTGGTTCTGGTTCTGCTGCTGCTGCTGTGACTGCCCCAGCGGGTCGACCGCCGCCGCGGCGCGAGCGGACGGCGTGATGGTCTCGGTGCCGATGGCGGCCTTGCGGACGATGTGGCGCAGGTACTTGCCGTAGAGGGTGGAGATGCCGTTGCGGTGCAGGGTGACGGTGCCGATGCGCTCGAGCACGCCGGCCGTCTCCTCAATGAGGGTGCGCACGCTCTGCGCGAGGTTGGGGTTGCCGGCGAACTGGGAGCTGAGCCGCAGGGCGAAGCAGGCCGCGAAGGAGACCATGATGGCCGTGTTGTTGGGCATCGACTTGAGCTCCGACTCGCCGCGGATGGCGGCCCGCATGACGTGCAGGGCCGAGGACAGGCCGGCCGCGCGGAAGAAGTGCCGCACCTCGACCGCGGCGGTGGGGTGGTTGATGACGCTGCCGTAGATGGATAGCCGCGTGTGGGTTACTAGGATCTGGACGTATGGTGGGAGGCGGGAATCTGTGGTCCCGTAGTTAGTTAAACTAGTCTTTCGACCGGAGGGAGTTCTGGACTTAAGACGAACCTGGGCCGGTGCCAATCGAGTGGCCCCAATTGGCGTGCCATCGCTCGAAGAATTGCTCGATGGTGAGTTGGATACTGGCAAGAGTTAATTCGCAACGCATATAGACACTTGGACGACAGAATATAAACTCACGAGTGTGCTATTGCCGACCCATTGTTTCTGCTGTCGAGGGCCTCGTCGCACAGAGACCGGATCGTTGCGAAGAGTTTGTCCTTTGCACGAGTTAGAGACCGAAAAATGCACTTGGAAGACGTGTAGACAATACCAGATCTCTTCTTAAAACGGCCATAGAAACTAGATGGCCGTCCATGCTATCTGCGATGTCGGATATGTGCCATCGATCGCAGGCTTTTATGATGGGCGTGTGTGGTATTGTGTAGGTCCGGCCTCGAGCAAGACACATGCTGTTGGTTGTCAGCACTGTATTATTATCACACGTGGTGGAATGACGAATTAGCCCGCGACTTACCCTCTCTCGAGTACGAACAAGGCGATCCAGGTGCGTTCTCGCCGCCGTAGCAGTCTCCTACCGAGCTCAGATGCAGGGTCGACTTCATGGAACCCATCCAAGGCAAGCGCTGTTTTCGGATCTATGCAGTCCGCCCTTGAGACGTTGATGGGTGGCTCGGCGTTGTGCGAGTCGAGCGCCACGAGGGTCTTGTGCAGCGACAGGTCAAGCGATATGGTCGCCGCCATGGACACGTACCAGCACGTGTCGTCGTCTGCGCTGTGCTTGCCCGGAAACATCCACGGCACGTTGATCATGAAGGCCAGCACGATCTCGACGGACCGGCACCGCGTCGCTATCACGCGGTTTGCGAGGGCCTTGCAGTGGTTGGACAGCCGCCGTGAGAGAGCGGCCGCAGAGGGCATGAAGAGGGCGGACATGGCGGTTATGGAGGTGAAGAGGAATAGCGAGCGGGCACGCGTGAAGGGTGGGGTGTATAGTAAGGGATCTAAGCCCCAGCGGGTGTGTGAGAGATTTTGGTGGAAGCTTCATGTATTGTCAATCAGCGTCGTGTTTAAGATAATTTGGGGCTGTTGAGACTCACAACGCGAACAAGGCCTCCGCTTCTTCCTCGGATAGCAGTCCCAGGTTGATCGGATCCATGTCGGCATCCGTGTCGAGCGAGAACTGCGTCGAGTTGAAGAACCTCTCTATCTCGGCGATGTCTTTGTTGTTGTGGTTCAAGATACTTTGCATAGAGCCCGACCCTGGCGCTCCCGACGCGGCATGGTCACTCGACGGTGGCGAGAGGTGAAGATTCGATGCCCTTGCCAGCAGCTGCAAGGGATTCTCGGCGTCGTCCACGGCGAGACTTTCCTCCCGCGGATTCCTCGACGACGACACGGGCGAGGAGACCTGACGGGCGCTGTTCTCGCTCTGCGGCGAGTCGACGTGATCCTCTGTCTCGGACGAAGACTCCTGATCGCGGCTGTCGGCAGAGGCCGTGACTTGACGGCGTTTCCTGTCGGCAATACCACCCGGATTCCTTTGCTGTCCCTGCGGGGTGGCCTTGAGCAGGGCCTTGAGCTCTGATACTGCCCTGGTGGCATCGATACTGTGCGCATTCTGGCTGACCTGCCGAAGAGCCTCCTCGACCTGATACAGTGCCTTGTCCAGCCCAGTGCGTTTGCTGTGGCGACAGTCAGCGCCTTGATTCGATAACTGGCCTCTGGGATGGTTGGGATCAACTCACTTCTTCACTCCTTTCCGTCTCCCAACATGAAAGGCAGGTCGTTCACACTCGGTATGCAGCTGGATGCACCGCCGACAGCGATCTCCGACGGGACCCCGCTCGCACTTGACCTTGCTCCGGCGGCAGACCAGGCAGGCGGCGACCTTGCGGTGCTCATTCTCGGCCTTGACCTGCTGCCGCAGCTGCTCGTCCAGCGTCGCGTTTCCTTCAGCGGGCTCAGCGGCATCCATGGCTGCTGCGGGCACGGGGGGCGGGCGCGTTTGTCGTTTCCTTGTCCGTGTGACGGTTGCGCGTGGTGGTGCGTGGGCGAGTGGGCTGAGGGCACGGATTCCTGGCCACACCTGCTTGCTTGCTTTGCTTCTGCTACAATGCGGGGGGGGGGACCCTTTCGGAGGTGGGCTAGACGCTACTTGGAGCTACGCATGGCCGGGAACGGACGGCTGTCCGGATGTTTGTGTTAAATTACCCCGATTTACCTCCTCACCGAGTGTACGTACCCTCCTTTACCCCACGAATTTGTCCAGGGCTTGCTGCTGGTCGGTACCTCGACCCAAGTACACAGGTATCGATTGCCACGTGCCGTCCCCTCCTTTTGGAATCGTGTATCTGCCGAAGCTAAGCTGTTTTGATCGGATTTGGAGAATTGAAACAAGGGCCTCATGCGTGTACTAGACTCTGATGATAATCAATGCTCCGGGGATCATATAGGGCTGATCTTGGAGTTGTTTGGATTCGTTGAAACATGGGGGTTTCTGGTGTCGGCTTTGTCACGCGTTCTCGGTGTTTCCCCAGCTTCAGGCCTCACCCCACCGCCAACCCCGCTAGAGCCCCTCCCCCGCCTTTGCGCCCTAGTGGATTGTCCATTCATTGCTTCTGGAACAGTCAGCAAGCTGTTCAGCTGGCTCCTGTAGTAGGATTACCCATGTTAGTGCAATAGTTGATCATCTGCTCACTTTTTGTGCAATCGTCTCATCGTATAGTTGTCTCCTTATATGCGACTATCAGACTCAGTAATACAGAGTCATGCCGACTCCTCCTATTGGTGGACGCGATATATCTCGTCACGGGCTAGCCTCATCTCGTGGCAGTCTATCTGGAGCTTGGATGTAATTGACCTCGGCACTCAAGGGACCTGTAGAGAGAGACAGAACCCGAGAGGCGTATATCACAGTGTCGGAAGGTTGATATTAACGAGTTGTAGGACTTCGATAATCAGATCGATGATGCTGAAGTGATATAGGTTTTGCCATGTGTCCTGTCCTCGACTCCGCTAGTCCATTCGCACGTCATTCATTACCGCATCTATCCTTCTAGAGAGCACGCTCAGAGACGATATCATACATGATTCAGTCGCCACCACAGTCCATTCAGCATTTATGCCGACTGCTGCCAAAGCTAGCAATGGCGACGGTCATCGGCGCTCCGTGGTCTACACGAGTATATCTCACTCACTCCATCCTGTCTCTTGGCCCCCCATGACAGGTCTTGTGCTCTATCCTAACTAGACCAGTACAATGCATCATTAGCCTCGTTCAGAGGACTTTTTTCTTGTCTTGCTTCATCCCACCACACAGCCTTAATTCCAGACTCCTGGCCCGGATCCCCTTCAAACATACGCCGACCCGGCACCACTGTCCCTGCCCCGACTGTCGCGCGACTTCGCCCGCGCCGGCAGGATCCAGGTCCCGCGGATCGAGTCCCTGAAGTACCGCGACCCCTTGCCGTAGAAGGATATGATGGACGTGCTCCCCGACGAGGCGGATTCGGGCGTCGAGTCGGACCAGACGGATATGAACTTTGTCTGGTCTGGTTTTCTCGGTACAGGGGCCAGGGGCGGGGGCGGTGTCAGACCACCTGGTGTCAGGTCGTTTATTGAGGTGACGGTCGTCCGCCTGGATTCGGATGCCGTGCTGCTGCGTGCTCCGCCTAGGGGGTTCAGGTTGAGGGGGTGGTGGCGTCGCAGCCAGCTGGCGATGGAGCTTCGGAGTTGAGGCTGCTCTTTGGTTTGAAAGGGGGGGTTGTCGCTGGTCATCTTTTCGTTCAGGTATGCGTGAGGCATGGTGCCGCCGTTCTGGGTGGCGTATGCGGAGGCCATCAGATCTGCCATGATTTCGGACTGTGATCTGGGGTTCTGGGGCTGGGATCTGGAATTCGGGGGCATTGCGTCGTCGAGTCGCTCAGACCCTCTGTTGAGAGTTTGCCTTCGCCACTTCCATAAGAGGAAGCACACAAGGCCGAGCAGAGCCACGGCAGCTTAGGGTTCAATCTGGTTAGCATGACATTTGGCCTGTGCATCCGCCTCGCCTCGACATACCTATGGTTCCGATGGCGATGCCGGCTTTGGCCCCCGGCGAAAGCTTCGAGCCGGAGGGGCTCTCTAACCCTGGTCTCTCGGACTGCTGCGGCCGCCACACGCCGCTGGCTGATGGTTGATCGCTGATTGCGCCGAGGATTGCGGAGCCTACCGTGGTGGCGACGGTGAGAGACGATGCAGTCGCGGTGGTCAGAAGAGTTGTGGGTGGATTGACGGTAGAGGAGGTCAGAGGCACAGATACCGACGTTGGAGTCACCTTGGCGGCTTGAGAGGATGTGGTCGGCGAAGGGAACGTAGGCGTATGCGAGATCGCCGTCAATGTTGGTATCGACCGGGTCGATGAGCTTAGAGCCGGGTCCAATGTTGGAGACGGAGCTGCGGTTGGAGGCGGAGCGGCGGCAGGAGGAGCCGTCGTAGGAGAAGCTGGCTCATCGTCATCTTCTGGGTCGCTGTCTGGGCCATCGTCGTCGAGGTCGTCGTCGTCGATATCTGGTTTCAAGGGATCATCGTCTCTGGTCCGAAGATACCGCTTTCGATGCACATCTCCAAGGCGATCCGGTCTGCCGCGTCCTGCGCGAGCATAGGCTCGAATCCTCTGAGGACCCATGATACGTCGACTATCGCCTCCCAAGACCTGATGCAGTCGCCGTCTTTAATAGGCGTGAAGTTTTTGTCTTCCTCACGTCTTGGCTGCCCAGCAGATGCATCAGAAGAGATGCACGAAGAGACCTGCTCCGAAGAGATTGAAGAAGACTTTGTAGTCCAGCATATTGACTATCTGTAACGGCCATCTCCTGGACTAGGAGGGCGGATTAATAGCCAAGACGTTGTAGACGCTTGTGTCCTGAACATAGGAGTTGCGGTACGCGTGGGATACACCTCCAAGCCCGAAATGATTGGTTGTTTATGAAGTTGAAGTCTTGGCTCGCCGTTTCAGGCGCCCAGGTCCCAAGTTTCAGCGAAGCTTGTTTGGCAGCGACTTGCGAGTATGCCAAGAGATCAGAGGCAATCGTTGTCTGAAACTTCAGCGCGAAGGAATGGCCAGTGCCAGAAAACAACGTCCGCGCACTGCGCGTTCGCTGCGCCACGCCATGACGGAGTGAAACAACAGTTCAAGGATTTTGTTTCTTACCCACAGTAAAGATGCGAAGCATTCAATCTGCCGGACGGCCTCCCTCTTGCGGTGCGGGTGCTCAAGACCCGGCCGGCCCATGCCGGTGCCCCGTGTGGAGAATTCGGAAGTTGTGAGGGACCATTATCCCGGTAGTTGGTCGGCCCGTACTGTTTAAGTGTTATCGCCAGCGCACGCCTAACTTTGCCGAATGTGGTAACGATATCCTATGCTTCCACCCGACCTTGGTTTCCCCTCTCCATCTCCAAGCTGCTCTGCAGGATGACGACGGGAGCTAATCCAGGACAGATAGCACGGCCGAAGCCGCCTCACCACTTTGCTTCTAGGTTTGGGACTCCATTCGTTTTCGAGCGAATCCAGCAAACCCCCCGAGCGCGCGCTAGATAACTTATGCAATCCTAGCTCTGACGGAGATCTGGGTGTAAGATGCGATAATGACGGAGCAAGCTGCTTGCTGGAAGATAAGGTCCAGCTGCGTTGCGGGGTCCTGCAGAGCTACACAGACTTACACACTACGACCCTAATAACACCCAGGACCAACGGTACTGATCTGGGTACAGAGCTTCGCACGCATGCGCTGCTTATCAGCAGATCCAAACCAGGCCGATCCGAGGTGCGGAGAAGCGATACAATAAGATGGGAGGGGAGTCCCTCTCTCGATCCTCATAGAGTCGTTATTTCTTCCTCCGTGCTTCTCCCCTGCATCCCCACCGCTCAGACAAACCCTCTCGTCCTAAAGCACAATGGCGGAAAAAAAGAACGTGGAAGATCCGATCGATGTGGCCCCCCGGGTCGAGGCCGGTGAGGTGCTCAAGCTCTCCAAGGACGAACAGCACCTAGCAAATCTAGGATACAAGCAAGGTATGACCGACAACTCGTGGTAGCGCATGTGCAGGGTCAAATTAGGGTTAGAGTTATGTTAGTTGACCAATATCACAGAGTTCTTCCGCCATCTCGGCCTCTTCGAGAACTGGGCAGCCACCTTCACGTCTATGAACTTCATCAGCGGCATACCCGTTCTATTTGGCTGGATAATGTATAGTGGAGGCCCAAAAGCGGCATTTGCGAACTGGTCGATGGTCGGCGGCTTCAGCTTCATCGTCAGCCTGGTCATGGCGGAGATCGCGGCGGCCTTCCCGACGGCGGGCGGCATCTACTTCTGGGCGTACCGGCTGGGCGGGGAGGAATGGGGACCCTTCCTCAGCTGGATGACGGCGTGGTGGAACTGGGCTGGGTGGGTTTGTGTTGTTCCGGTATATTTAACTGTCTCTCGCTTTTATTCGTTCTATTTTAGCTAATATACTCGCTAATAGGGAGTGCAGCAGGGCTCGACCAACTTCCTGCTGGCGGCGCTCGAGGTCAAGTATCCGGAATCCGAGGTGCTGTACAAGGGCTGGTTCTCGTGGTTGCTCACGGCCGTGGGCATGCTGTTCGCCACGGCGCCAAACGTGATCTCTCAGAGGGTGCTGCAGATCTACTTCCGCTTCGCGGTCATGATCTTCTTCACGCTCTTTGCGCTGTATTGGACGTGGTTCCCGGCTAAGGCGTCTGGGCACTTCCAGTCTCGTGCCGGTGTCTTTGATAGGTTTTATAACGGTATCAACCTCGGGGACGAGATGCAGGCCAGCGATTCGTACTGCTGGATAATAGGCATCCTCTTTGGAGCGTGGGTGTTCTTTGGCTATGACGCTTCTGCGCATCTTGCTGAAGAGACGCACGAGGCTTCCGAGGTCGTGGCTAAAGGCATGTGGATGGCTACTCTGTCGTCGTGGCTGTTGTCGATACCGGTACGTATTTTGGCGCTTATTGTGTTTTTCAGGACATAGCTAACAACTCTCGTCAAGACTCTAATCATCATCCTATTCTGCATCCAAGACTTCGACGGCATCATAGCAGCCACCTACTCGAACAACTGGGCAGAGTACCTCGTCCAGCTCATCGGCCCCAACGGCGCCGTCGCAATCCTGGCCATCCTCTGGGTGGACTCGACCTGCGCGACGGCCAGCTGCTTCATGTCCGCGCAACGAGTCACGTTCGCCATATCACGCGACGGCGTCCTACCCTTCTCGAGCTACTTCAGACAGCTGAGCAAGAACAAGATCCCCGTCCACGCGGCGTATCTGGTCTGCGCGCTGAGCATCATCATCACCCTCGCGGTCATCGGGTCGACTGTCGCATTCTCCGCCATCACGGCGACGGCGGCCATCGCCACCAATTTCAGCTATCTGATCCCCATCACGGCGCGGTACACGGTGGGCAGGAAGAACTTCCAGCCCGCCAAGTGGAACCTCGGCCGGTGGAGTCCCGTCTTCGGCACTATCGCCATACTGTACATCATGCTGCTGTTCTCCGTGCTGCTCCTCCCGCAGCTCTACCCGGTGACAAAGGTATTGTTTGCTCTCTCCTCGCGCGCCCGCCCAACTGCTTTCTCTCGAGATAGGCAAACCGTACAAATACTAACTTTGACAAGGAAACCCTCAACTATGCGCCCGTCTGCATCGGTATCGTCACCGTCGTCAGCCTCGTGGGGTGGGTGCTGCCGTTCGGTCTCGGCGGGAGGCACTGGTTCGCGGGGCCGAAGAAGACCATTGAGGAGATCGACCACGGCGAGACAGCTACCCTCTAGCCGGTTGATCACTGGGCTATCTTCGTCCGGATCGTGAATATGTCATATAGAAATGCATCTAGCTGCGAAGAAACTCATCCAAGTCCAGACCATCCACCGACACCTCCAATGAATAGAGTTTCGGGTTGATAAGCCCGCGGATCAGGCTGTAGTGTGCCGGGAATCGGTCCTTGCGCTCCTGCTTTACCGGCGCGCCGTTCGAGGGGTTCTGGTCCGCACCGTTCGGGTTGCTCGGGAACGGCGCGCCGATGTACCACACGTGGTCTTGCAGTTGGCGGAGACTCCGAACGAGGGCTTCGAAGCTCACGCCGGCGTAGGGCTCTACCAGCTTCCACTGGTGCAAGGCCTTAACGAGCGCGCCGAGCAGGAGCAGGTCGCTTCCGTCGGTGCTGGAGACTGTGCCATCCTGTAGCTCTGTGATTAAGCTGTGGATGACTGAGACGACTTTTCCGACTAGCTGCTGTCTCCTGGTCTCGATGGCATCTGTGATTGTGGTGAGTAACTGCGCATGTAGATCTGGGGGAATGTCTCTCACTAGTGATCTTGTCCGGAATGCGTAACTGTCCAACCTCCAATGCGGGAGCCTGCGCTATTGCCGTCCTCGTCGCCGCCCTGAACAGGTCCGGCTGCTGGAACACGTAGGAGATAAAAATCCAGGAAGCCGTCTCAGACGTGTACTTCGTCGGGGGCGTGGTCTTGAGCCGCGAGATCCACCGCTCGGCGTAGGGCTCGACGGCTTCGTGGCACTGGAACGCCTGCACGAACGAAGCGACTTTGGCTATGGTGGGGAGGTCTAGAGACTTGGGGATCCGGGAGTTCTTGCCGTGGAGGGCGTTGAGGACGATGGTCACGGCCGTCGGGTCGTAGCCCTCGATTCTGAGGTGGACGCGGCCGTCGTACTGGACGGTCGGCGAGTTGCCGTTCGCGGTGGAGAGCTTGTTCTTCAGTGGTTTTGATGCTAGGCTCAGATGTTTGGACGAGGCTTTGATCCGCAGATCGTCGGGTTGGCTGTTGTCGACGCCGTTTACCACGTGCACGTCGGACTTTCTTGGCCGCTTTGAGGGGACAAGCGCGCCATTGGTCGTCGGGGACTGGCCCCCTCCGGCGACGATGATCAGGGTATCCGCCTCGGGATCTATCTCGTAGACTTTGGACATGTTGGCATATGGCAGGAGAGGCTACATTCCTGATGACTATCTGAGACAGCTGTCCCGGCATTCACGCACTATATAAACGGCACCATCGCGATGGAAATGGTGTGCAGCCGCCGTTGAGGGATATTGCGCGATAAGCTGCTGGGCTGACGTGATATATCTTTGTGTGTTGCTGCAGACGCCTATCCAGATGAGGAACAGCGGCATCAGGATGTTTAACGTGGTGTGTTGCTGACGACCAGTCGTAGTTGTTTGATCCGGTCTACGGTTAGACTTGGGAAAACTATCTACAAACGGTGCACTGGTAGGCATAGATGCTTCTGCACATCATTACTCCGCATTATGCTCTTTTGAGCTGAAGAGCTCGATCGTTTAGCTGATCGTTCTGGATCGTGGATCTGCGATGTTGAACTTTCTTCAAAGGTCTCGGGTACCCCTAGCGCTGTATGTGAAAGAACCCCGCTTGCTGCTAGTACCCCTAAAGTAAGCTCATTTCCCCGCAAATGGTCACCGCTAAGAGACAGGGTTCGGCCAGGATTGGACTGCTGAAAGCTCGAAGCAGTTAAGATGATTACAACGATTACCCATTCAAGATTAGTGATGCACCTGCCTAAGTGCATGCATTCTCCATCTGAAGCAGCGCCGATCGCTGCGGGCGAGAAACCATCTCGTGCAAGGCCATGCCGTCAATTACTTCCCGTATTCGACCATCGGCCATGACCACCACAGCATCCCTTCCATGCCGCATCTGCGTGGCCAGCGGACCAAGTCTGTGAGCGACGATGATTACCGTGTGGCCCTTGTCGGTAAACTCAGCGTCGATGATGCAGTAGATTTCGGATTCCGTCGCCATGTCCAGGGACGATGTGATCTCGTCCAACAGAACGACGGGTTTCACCCCGGCATCGCGGGACAGGCTCGCTTTGATGAGAGCTCGGCAGACCGCGAACAGCTGGCACTGCCCTACCGACAACTCTTGCAACGATGATAACTTTCTATCGAGAACCGGATGCTTGCCAGAATCCGAAGTGATTGAGGGGGTGCCACTGTCAGCCCAAGTCGGTGTCGGACCATGGCAGAAGTAGGACCACAAGCCAGCTGTCGTAAGGGCAGCAATGAGCTGATCATCGGACACAGAACCGTCCGGATCTAGGTTGAAACGCAGTGTCTCGTGAGCTAGAAGCAAAGGGTCTTGCGATATCACAATGAAACACTGTTCACGGAGTCGGTCTAAACTGACTCGTCTGATATCAATGCCATCTAGCTCGATAGCGCCTGACTGGACCTCAAGGATTCGAAGGAGGGTCAATAGCAGGGTACTCTTGCCGCTGAAGATGCCACGACAGGCCCCTAGGTCAGTGACTGCAACGAGCTCGGTCGGGGTCTTTCGTCTCTCACCTTCCAGTACGTCCGCAGACGACCTGCTTTTGGCCTGCTTTGATGTCCAGACTCAGATCGTGGAGTGCAGCAGAGTCGGCCCTGGGATACCTTGTTAATGACAACCAACAGCGCGATATTAATGAGCGGTAGTGGTACGCACCGGTACGAGGCGGTGACGTTCGTACACACAAGAGCTCCTCTTGCGGGCCAATCTTCTGGAGGTTCCACAGGTGGTGCATTACCACCTTCAACTGGTGTCATCTCTTCGAGTGTTTTCAAGCGAGCAATCGCACCGATTGATGTTTCGAGCGTGGTCCAGTTTTCGACGAGTTTCAGCAATGTCGTGTTCGCTACAAGCATGATGTTGAGCGCGATGCCAACCTGTGCACCGGACACAGCTCCTCGGAAATTGACGGCTATGGCAACAACGCCGGATGCAATAGCTGTTGCGAGCAGATCCAAGACGATATTCAGCCATCGCTGGAGACATAGCAGGAGGAACTCTGGGCGTTGTGACTCGTCCATACACCGGGCGTACTCGTCTTTGACAGCTTTAGTCCAGCCGAACGCGCGAATGGTCTCGAGGCCCTCAACCTGGGAGAGTTAGTCCAGTGATGTCAGGAGTTATGATTGGTGCTTACGGTTTCCAAAAAGTGGGAGAATAGGGCAGCCCGTGACTCGAGTTCTGTCAGCCTGAGCTGCCTAGATGTTCGGAGATAGACCTTCTGGACGATGTATAATACCCCCATACAGGCAGGCAGAGACAGTGCGAGCCATCTTTCAGCTATGCAAAGAAGAATGACCTGCATGAGCAGCTTGAAGACCTCTGGCGGTTCTATAAGTACTGGGCCTCCAAAGTGAGGAGCGCGTTGATACGTACGTGTTATAAAGGCTTGCAGCGCAGAGGGCAGCTGCTTATCAATAAGTTGCATGTCTTGACTGAATCTGCGGATAGTTAGCATCAGCCGGGCGTCAAGCATGACTTCACTTACCTGTTCAAAATGGAGCCGTTGTCAGTTTGGGAGAAGTAGAACAAGGGAGCGCTAAGTAACCGTCAGCGTCTCATCTTCCTACTGGGCTGAGGGTGTATTAACCTTGTAATAGTGTCCAACAGGCGTCGATGCAGACGATATCCCGACTGCGGCGCAAGGCGGATAAGTACAGACCTGCCGGAATATCTCAGATTAGCAAGAGTAGCTATAAGGACGGACAACAGTCAACAAGACTTACCACATCTGCAGAGAGGTCGAGCTCCAAGACATGGTCGACAAGAAGAGAAATCCAACGGCATAGAATATCGTATGTTCGCCACCTGCCTGCGTCCATAGCTTAAGCCAGTACTGGGGGATGGTGATGAAGAACCCATACAGCGCAGTGCATGTGACGAGAAGCAGCGTGGTGAGAGGATTGACAAAGCTTAGATAGTAGCCTAAGCTCAGAAATGTCAGTGCACATCTCTTGGGCACATTCGAGGCGGATTAAACTCACGGTATAGTCTGGGATCACCCATCTGCCTCCCAAGGTCTGCCTCTGTTTCTTCCGTCGCGCGCAACTGGGCACCAAGCCGGTCGTAGTTCGCTGAGAGGACGCTGGTTTCTTTTGCGGCCGCGCCGGTGGAGAACTTTTCTATAGAGGCGGGTTTGACCTTGAGGTTCTGCCAGGTCCCTTGATCTAGAATCCTGTGCTCGCCCAGAACCACGATGTGGTCTGCTGCTGGGAAGTATTGAGCTTGCCGACTGTCAGTCATTGGAAGGAAGAGAATAACGGACTGGCAACGCTCACAAGAGTTGGAAACTAGCAGGGTTGGAGTATGGAGACGCTTGAGGAGCCCGTCTGGCCCGAATAAATTTTTGAAGATGGCTTGCTCGGTCTCACCGTCCAAACTACTAAAGGTGTCATCCAAAAGCAGTATGTCCGGCCTTGCGAATAATGCGCGTGCGAGTGCCTGCCTACATTGTTACCTACACGTGGGCTATCAGGACCAAGAATGGGCGCTCACTTACCACACGTTGTCTCTGCCCTCCAGACAAGTTAAGTCCCCTGCTTCCGACATCCGTGTCATCACCGTCGGGGAGCGCTTCGAAGTCAGGTCGCAGACAGCACATGTCCGTTACCTCATTGTACCATGTTGTGTGATCCCTGTCGTCGGAACTGGTTTTCTCATTTGCACCGTAAATGACATCCCTGATAGTGCCATTCGGGAGCCATGGCCTTTGTGCGCAGTATGCTATCCGCTGACTCGACAAGTTGATTGTTCCATGGGCCAGGGGCATCTCTCCGAGCAGAGCACGTAGCAGTGTCGACTTACCGCTACCAGTAGCGCCGGACAGTATTACGAGATAGCCGGAAACAACCTGAAGGCTGATATCGTCAAAAATGACGCGTTGGTGGACGACTCTGACATGTTGGACATCTATAGCAATGCTCAGATGATCGGACGGCGGTTCTCGTGTCTCCGACTGCTTGGGAAAGTCACTAGGTATTGGCAAGAATCCACGGTGGACTTCAAGTGTTGATCGAAGCAGAAATTCTTGGATCCTCTCAAACCCAGAAAATGCTGCTACAGCACGAGGGACAACTGTCATGACCATGTTTGCGGGATGGGTGACCATTCCCAAGATGGCTATGGTTGTGAATGCGGTTTCTGTATCGAGGACACCTCCGCGAGCCGTTGAAATCACGGCGAATACAACTAAGGTGATGGCTGGGGAGAATATCCCAAGCGCGTTGGCTATGAATATGTTAGCGAGATATGGGACATTGACTTGGATTCGCTAAACGGGACACACCGGAGGCATTGTAATAAACCATGATCCATCTGGGCCTCGAAGCCGAGGTCAGCTCTTGTCGTCGAAGTTGCTGGATACGACGGGCAAGGGACTGTTGGAGTCCCAGCATTTTCACGACTTTCATCGCACTCAGCACGGAGGTAGTGGCAGCGATACGACTCTGCGTTGCGATGTTCCAAGCTTTTTGACTAGGGTGCAAATGTTTTGCGACAAATCGACTTGTGTGCGAGCATACTGCGTCGATAAGGGGTCAGTGACCATGTCAGGTAGGACAGGTGACAGCAACGCACGGTATATCAGAACGAGGAGAAGTGGCCAGATCCAGCCTACTTGGCTAGCAAGAAGCGTCATGCCGATCAAAACCTCAAGCGTGTATGCCCACATCTGGTGTGCCATCTCGGCAACGCCTCCGAGGGACTCGGCATCGGTGCTCATGAGTGTAGTCGCCTCGCCATTGTCATATGAAATGCTGGCTGATTTCAGAGTCTTGTCGTGAATGAGACCGACGAGGGCACTTCGTGTCATAAGCTTTAACTTGTTCAGACGATGCTGATATATGGCAGTGGAGAGCTGGAGGGCTAGATGTCAACTTAAAACGGCTTCTTGATGGAACATAGTCGTTACCTACGGCAATGCCCGTGTATATTACTAAGGCCGATATGATGAGCCAGAACCCGTGGTTGTCGTCTGACTTGGAATCGATCGCTTCAACATATCTGATGCATGATCGGACTAGAATGGGCTGAGAGTATTTAAAGACGATCAAGAACATGCGAGGTATAACAGCTGCAGTAAATGGCTCCTTCAGGCATTGTAGTAGCGCCAGGGGTAAAGTCCTCTTCGACTCGGGTCGTGCTATCTTCATCAACACCCCGAAATCAGAAGGTTTCGGGAAGTCGACTTACCTCGCTGGGACCACGAACGGAGTATTGCACGTCTCGTCGCCTGTGCCCTCATGTCATGATCAAGGGCTGGCAGATCACGAGTTGTGAGCAGGTTCCTATAACCGCGCACAAGAATGGGATTGATCCATGTGAACAGAACCCTGCTTAGGACTCCCTGGCTTTCGTCTGGTGACTGTTCGATAGCGAGTGCACGTAATGCCGATTGTGTGGGCCGACACTCAAGTACCAAAAGCATCGAGTTGATGGACAAACGCAAGATAACTGGCTGCAATGTGTTCTGGGCCTCATTGGACCTCGATGGCATAGTAAGAAGGACAACATCGCAAAGAACAGACGCGAGTAGATAAAGTATAGCTGCATCTGGAGGCCGAATAGCCCGTCGTTGCTCCCAGTAGGTGAGTACGAGGAGGCCCAAAGCAGCCAGTATGGAAGCCGACAGAGACGCTAGGAGGCTGATCTCACGGTGCAATGGCCATTTGATGGACCGAAACAAGTAACCAGAGAGTATAACTGAGAGCGAGAGAGCCAGAGCCTAATAGTCATGCGGTATGAGGCGGAATATCCTATGATGGAGAGGGAACGGTCACTGACGGCCTTTATAGTATCCTCATAATGGGCAGGGCGAATGTTGCCAGCTCTACGGAGGCGCCATAGTCTGCGCGGCAGAGACAGGAGAAATATCATGGCACATGTTGTCGACAGTATATGCAAGACATCTGTCTCGTCTGCTGTCATGGCGTAAGCCTGGGAGGTAGGTGTCTTGATGCAAAGAGTGATCTAATTGATGGACTTTCCTAGGAGTTAAACTAGACGTCTAGTGTCTAGTAGTGAGTCGGGGCGGAAACTTAAACTTTAACTTAGTTCAGGTACCATACCATCCATGCCTATTAGCTCCTAACCACCTGCAGGCAGGCCTGGCTATGGCGTGGTCGGGTTAATCGCGTATACTGCCGCAGTGCTACCTTCCTGATAGAATGCTCTCTTCTGTCCTGTTCAGTGCATTACCTAAGGTCCTGTCTGCAAGAGTGGAGTACCTTATCCCGTAATACCCATTGCGGGCAGGCGGGGTACGAGGGTTGGTGCCGTCTGGCCGTGAAAGCCTTGAATACGAGACTGCGCCACTCCGCTTGGCCCGACTGGGAGTGACAGCACTGGTCAACCTGGAAAGCACGGGCGGATACCTTCGTCATCCGACTTGTTCAGCCAACATTTCTCGGCTCTCTTTGCATTCCAGCATTCCAGCATCCCGTCTCAATCCGCCATTCATCTGAATCCAGCCTTCCACTTTCGCTTTGTCGCGACAACTTCCTCGACCTCCTGTATTCGGGAAATGTCTGTCGTTATTTAACACCATCAAAGCAGACCATTAGGACACTCGTTTCCATCGCCGTTGCATCCGGTCTTGCGCTCCGGCACAACGATCGATAACTGATCAGAGTAGTCACGACACGAATACACGAGGAATATATATATACGTGACGAGACATCGGGACGACTGCTCATCAGCGACTGGAGGGCCATCGGATCAACGTGCTCTCGATCATCCATTCACCGCAACACCGTTGCCGTCAATCGACAGCTCGCTCTGTTGACGTCAATGATTGCGCGCAATTGAGGAACAATGTGGTCCTCGACAATGCCCGCGCCTCGCGGCGCGATCGGTGCCCTTCTCCTCTCGGCTGCCGCTTTCATCCCTTCGGTCGTCGCGGATGAGCCGCTGCTCTACTCCAGTTCGCTGAACACGTGCCAGGACAACTCGGGCTTCACCGCGAGACTGTTCAACTTCGTCTTCACCCCCAACAATGGCTCAGCCTCTGCCAATATCGTCGCCGTCAGTTCCATAACAGGGAAGGTCGTCTTCGATGTCGCCATCTCTGCGTATGGCTATGAGTTTCTGCGCAAGACAATCGATCCGTGCGACCCCGACAGCGACCTAGCCGGCCTGTGCCCCATGAGGGCAGGCAACCTCGTGCTGCCTTTTAACATCCAGATCGACAAGTCAGCAACCAGCCAGATCCCCGGCATCGCCTACACCTTCCCCGACCTCGATGCGACGGCCAGGATCTACATTAACATGACGGAAGGGGAGGATGCTGGAACAAGCGCGGCGTGTGTCGAGGCCAACATCTCCAACGGCAAGACGATCAACCTCGCCGGCGTGAAGTGGGCCACGGCCGCTGTGGCCCTGCTCGCCCTCCTGTCATCCGCCCTGGTCTCGGGCCTCGGTCACACGAACGCGGCCTCGCATATCGCGTCTGGAGCTGTCTCCTTGTTTGGCTACTTCCAGGCGCAGGCCATGCTGGGCTTGACTGGTATTCGGCTGCCTCCTGTCGCCCGCGCCTGGACCCAGGACTTCCAGTGGAGCATGGGCATCATCAAGCTCAACTTCATGCAGTCGATCTTCACGTGGTACCAGCGTGCGACCGGTGGCACGCCTTCGACTCTGTTCGATACTCTGACGACCACTTCGGTGCAGGTTGAGAAGCGAGGATTGAGCGGAGTCCAGACGGTCGACTCATCTGGGAACCTCTTCTCACGGGCACTCGCCATGGCGCCGAAGGCTCTCACACCGGCAGGAGCTGCGCTTGCCAAGCGAGGGAATATCCAGACCGGCTCTGGGAGCTATGTTGTGTACGGAATTCAGAGAGTCGCTTTCTCTAGCGGCATCGAATCCACCAACCTCTTCATGACCGGCTTGACCTTTTTCTGCGTCTTTATCATCTTCAGCGCCATCTTTGTGCTCATCTTCCGGCTCTGCTGCGGCTTCCTGGCCAAGCGCGACGCATTCCTAGAGTTCCGCAACGGCTGGAGGACCGTTCTCAAGGGCATCCTCTACCGTGTATGCCTGATAGGGTTCCCAGTCGTCTCGATCCTCTGCCTCTGGGAGCTGACACAGCGCGACTCGGCTGCCGAAGTCGTCCTTGCTATCTTCTTCTTCTTCGGGACGCTCATCCTTCTCGGATATGCCGCTTTCAAGATCATTAGCATCGCACGGCGCTCCATCAGCCTGCACCGGAACCCGGCCTACATCCTCTTCTCCGACCCGCAGACTCTTAACAAATGGGGTTTCCTCTATGTTCCTTACCGAGCATCCGGGTACTACTTCTTCGCTCCCGTCCTGGGGCACGTCTTGATCAAGTCCATGTTCATCGCTCTCGCACAGGATAACGGAACACTGCAAGCCATCGCCCTGTTACTAATCGAGGCAGGCGCCCTCATCGCAGCCAGTGTGCTCCGGCCCTGGATGGACAAGAGCACCAACTCGTTCAACATTTCCATCTACGCCATCAACTTCATCAACACCATCTTCCTCCTCATCTTCACAAACGTATTCGACCAGCCCCCGCTTGTGACGGGCGTGATCGGCGTGGTCCTGTGGATCCTGAACAACGTCTTCGCCCTGGTCCTCCTGCTCATGCTCATCATCACGACCGTCATCATCTTCTTCCAGAAGAACCCGGACAACCGCTACCAGTACATGCTGGACGACCGCACCTCCTTCATCAAGTCGCAGACCAACCTGGGCAACAACCCGGAGCTGGACGCGCTGGCGGTCACGGCGCGCGGCGCGAAAGGCGGCATGGACCTGCTCGACGACGACGACTACGACTCGGTCGACGCCCGCGGGAGACACGTCTACGAGAAGCCGAGCATGTCGTCGGCGTCGGCGTCGTACCGCGACCGACATAGTTCGCCGGCGCCGTTTAGTCAGGATCCGGCTGAGGGCGGCGAGATGGCGGAGGATCATAGGAAGTATCAGGTTTCGCCTCTGAGGGACTCGGGGTCGTACTCCGATCCGTCGCAGACCTCGGCGAATGGGTCGAGGGTGCATCATCAGCGGGTGGAAAATAATGCTAGGTATGTCGAGCTGTCCCCGGAGATGGGTTGAGGGTGGATAATTGCTAACGTGCGCAACAGCCCATGGCAGCGCGGTGCTGGGTATGAGAATGGGGCATAAAGTTCCCGTCAACCTTTTTTTTAATGTATTTTCATGTTTCATCTGGCGTTGTGTGGTCTCGGCGTTTGTAGAGATCGTTCCAGACCAGGGATGTCCTACTGATCTTTTGGTTTGCATTTTGATGCATGTCGGTGTGCGCGACGGCCACATCTGGGACTCATGCTATGGAGCAACATCCTGGGCCACTTTCTGTCCTTTTCGAATGAAATAAGACGTATCTTGTCTCTTGCACTATTATGGCGCCTTTGAACTGCTGTCCTCACAAAGTCACGGTGCATCTGGACGGTGGAAAACATGCTTATGTCTCCCCTCGGACAACCCCACAGCCAGGAACGTCCCATCAACCACACATGGGGGTGACGAACCGTGGCCCCGGGTATAGGCGCCGAAACTAACTTTTACCTGGCCGTCGGCGGAGGCGGCTCCATGGTGCCAAGGCTACAACCCTGGGGGCTCGGGTCGACGCGCTCCGTCGGTCAAATACGGCATCGTCGTGTTCAAAGGTGTAAGTGAGGTGCAAAGCCAAATAATATAAATGCCATGAGTCCACCTCTCCAAAACATGGCACTTATTTTCGCCTCAACCCGTTTGTCTGATTGTCAGCTTGGAGAGGCTCAATAGGCGACGATGGGGCCGTATCATTTGAGTGTTGCCTTGCTCGGCCATCTCGCGGCGTGTGCCGTCGCCGCCCCTTCGGCCGCGCGCGCAGTCCCGGCCGGATTCGTGACGACGAAGGGAGACCGTTTCCAGCTTGATGGGAAGGACTTTTACTTTGCGGGCACGAATGCGTATTACTTTCCTTTCAGCGGGGTATGGTCACTCCTCCCCCTACCCTATTCAAGTCATGTCGCCGGGCTGACAAGCAGACACATATAACAGACCCAAGCCGACGTCGAGAAGGGCATGACGGCCGCCAAGGACGCCGGCCTGAAGGTCTTCCGCACGTGGGGGTTCAACGACAAGAACGTCACGTACAGTCCCGACGGGCTGCCCCGGTACGGCGGCGAGGGCGCGGGTGGCACGGAGACGGTGTTTCAGTGGTGGTACCCCAACGGCACGTCGATTATCGATGTGACGCCGTTCGATAGGGTGGTCGACGCGGCGGCCAAGGTGGGCGTCAAGCTTGTCGTGACGCTGACGAATAATTGGGCTGATTACGGGGGGATGGACGTGTATACTGTTAATCTTGGGGGGAGGTATCATGATGATGTAGGTTGCCCTTTTATTCTGCCGTGGCTTCTTTAAGGCACAGGTCTATCTGGATATTCACGTCTTGTGATGCTAATCTTCGTCCCCAAAACAGTTCTACCGCGACCCCGCCATTAAGGAAGCCTTCAAGCGCTACGTCAAGGCCATGGTGACGCGGTACGCCGACTCGTCGGCCGTCATGGCGTGGGAGCTGGCCAACGAGCCGCGGTGCGGGGCCGACGGGGTGCGCAACCTGCCGCGGAGCAGCGACGGGTGTACTCCAGCCGTGCTGTCGGCGTGGATCGACGAGATGAGCACGTACATCAAGACGCTGGACAAGAATCATCTCGTCACGTGGGGCGGCGAGGGAGAGTTCAATTTAGCGGGGGAGGCGGACTGGGCGTACGCGGGCGCCGACGGGGGGGACTTTGACCACGAGATCGCGCTGCCGAACGTGGACTTTGGGGTGTTTCACAGTTACCCCGACTGGTGGGGGAAGACGGTCGCGTGGACGGACCAGTGGATCCGCGACCATGCTGCGGCTGGCAGGAAGGCGGGCAAGCCGGTCGTGCACGAGGAGTACGGCTGGATGACGGACGCGGCGAGGCTGCAGAATCTGGGGACGACGGCGGCGCAGAACCAGACGCGGACAAGCGTCGTGGGCGGGTGGCAGCGCATCGGGGTCGAGGAGAGGTTGGCGGGGGATATGTACTGGCAGTTTGGGTACTCGGGGTACTCGTACGGACGGAACAACGACGACGGGTTCACGATATATCTGGATGATGAGGAGGCGCAGGAGTTGGTGTACGGGCATGCGAAGGAGGTGGAGGCGTTGAATCATAGGTGTAGTCGACGGGGGGCATAGTGGTATGGGGGTGGTGTGCCCGGTAGTCCAGTAATTGTATGTGGTACTTCTTCGTGGATGCGGATGTGATCTTTTGTGATGGGTTCAGGCGTGGTTGCTCAACGATCAAGGCCAGCATCGGCGCTGAGCAACACAAACTGGAGTGCAGCTGTACATCTCCGCAGGCCCAGCTATGTGCCCAGACGGATCAATATCGGAATTCTCGATGAATGACGCATGCAAAGGCGGGCCAAGCCGGGTAGACGAGCATCGCGGCCATTCCTCGCCTAGACGTCCACTCGAAAGAAGGGGTCTGGGCGAGAGGACCGCCAGTCATACACGCCTGTCTCGGACGAGCAATGTAGCCAAGTCGCCGTAGAGTCAAATTCCCCGAACACAAACACAGCTCAAGTATGCTGTGCGACTGAGCCATTTACCTCGTCTTGTTTATGTTGCTTGGACGTCTTGGCATCGCTGTCTGCCGTCTGCTATGTGAGCCAGTCTTAGAGTTTGACCGTGCTTCTGGCGACAGACGAAAGTATAAATACACCGCCTACAGCACGCAGGGAATGATGACAACTGGCACTGAAAACGTATAGCTGGCTTCTGTTGACCATTTCCACACTCGAGACCAGTTCATCATGCGGTCTTCGGCACTGTCTTTGTCCTTGGGACTTCTCTCCCTCGTGGCTATCTCGCAAGCTGCATATACCGGTCCATGCTCCGACCAGGCTTGCGGCGCAACAGGCAAGCCCTGTGCAAGGGGTTACTTCTGCGTGCCATATCCCAACTTCGATCCGGCGCAGCGGCAGGGTTGTGCCTGCACGTATGGTTAGGTGGCTCCGGGAATCTAGGTACGACGGCTCCCGTCCTATAGCACGAAGTAGCAGTCAGCTAACGAGAAGTGGCACGCGTTGCTCAGGACTGCGATTGTCTCTGTACGAACGAACCATGGGGGTTGACCGGCCGGGTGGGTTGCCGATGGACATGAGAATGAGACTGGAAGTTGGCTAGCTGAAAAGGAACCAGGTTATACGGTGGTAGAGCTATCTCGGACGCTAGGAAGGACGGGAACTAAGAAGATGCTAGTGACTCGGGACGATCATTGTAGTGGGGAATGGGAAGGGCTGTTGGTTGCTTGCACCGAGTCCAACCTGGATTTAGGCAGAGCGGAAGATGTCAATCCAACGTGCTGCGCCGCATTTCGCTCCAAGACATCATGGCTTACTCCTGCAGGTCGAGCTCAATAAAAGTTCTTCGGCTTCCAAACTTCCCAGAACACCTTTGTCTTGAACAACAATAGACCCCTCGCAGGTCACTTTTGCACCGCACGATCCTTCACGATGATACCGAGCACTATCCTTGGACTCGTCTGTCTCTTGGTTGGCTTTCTGGCCGCTTCGCTTCTGCCGACCGGCGGCCTCGCAGAGTCGTCCATCGTTACCACAACAATGTCTACCGCCATCGCCAGCGCGGCTTGCGAGATCGTTCTCCATAACGTCGGGCCAATATCGGGCGCCTCTCGAGACCACTGGTGCATGCCGATCGGGGTCGGTTCTGGTGCCATCGCCGGGATGATGTGGCTGTCAAAGCATGGTTGTTAGACGGTCGGTTTCGTGCGGCAGCACCGTCCAACAGGTCATGTTCGATACGACGGACGTCATAACGAGAAACAAGCTCGTTCGATCTGCGCAACACTGTCCACCTCAGCTCGTTTCACCACTGAGGGCACTATATCGACCGCGCCAGCGGGATAGGAATCTTGCGGACACGTCAAGGACGCAGCGGTCAGATCCCAGATATCTCGCCGTTTCGACAACTATAGCGATGGGTTTGCCCAAGCGTCGTGGGTTCCTTGCGTCAATTTCGGGCGTTGGAGACCTACGTTCCAGGTTGTTCCGTGATAGCACCCTCGACAGTTGCGTTTGGAATGGACGGCGGAAGGTGTCCACCATGGTTTCACCGAGTGTGGCTGTCATCGGTTCCAGCCGGTTGACGCTGCACGGCGTGCTTGTGTGTCAGAATGTTCTAGACTTCGCCTCGTCCTTCCTGGGTTACTGATGAGGGGAGATATGACGTTGTAGAGGCTCGAAAGGGGTGGTCCGGATGCGTGATGCGGCTTTCTAGAGCCGGTTTGCTAGGCTCGATGCGATATAGAGAGCAGTTGTGGTTTCTACGTCCGTCGTAGACCCTCCGGTGGTACGGAAGGCGCCTGTGACGAGTTGCGCCGCTCGTCTCTGTATTTCTGGATCACTGAGACATATGCCGGACTGTTCTCTGCTGGACCGGTCGAATTGGGATTGCAGATCTGATGTCTTGATGGGATCATCTCCGTATCACTGCATGGCGACATGTTGACTGGTCAAACTCTCATGTACTGCGTACACATTGACTGATCTGACTGCCGTGCACACAGGCACACCTTGACTGAGAAACGGCAAAAGATCCCGTTCGTGATACTCGAGTGACGTCGAAGTGCAGGTAAGGTAGGTAGGTACCTGCAGTGTAGTTTGTAGAACTCCCGTCATCAGGGTTAGGGTCCATCCGGTTCGTTCCGCCACTTCGTTAGAGTCACTCAGCAGCTGCCCCGCGATTGTGGAAGGCGCGGCTGGGCCTGGAACTTGAGGCTGCTAATTGCTGTCAGTGCGAGATACAGTACGTGTACGGACGTACGTAGCATCGTGACGCCACAAACACAGACATGGCCGGTCTTAAGCTGTTCAGATCTGGCTGCATCTTTATCTTTTATATTAAATACCAACCGTGAAGCGGTACAGATCATGTGATGTCGCTTGGCGAACCGTAATTTTTGCTTGGTCACCGTGCTGACGCCCCTCGTCACCCTGGTACTCTGGTGGTACAAGAGCTGGAGGGGTGATTTGGGTGGTTCTGGGCGGTTTGGGTGGTTTGTGCTTCGAATTGCCGAGCCATCTCACTCACTTGGTCGCCTCTTTTTTCCTCTCCGTCAAACCCATCCTTTCCATCCGAAATCCATCGGTCCTCAGTCGTCCCTCATCGTCGCATCTTCATCTCCATCTCCATCTCCATCCCCCGTCCCAGATGCTCGCTTTACTCCCCGCTACAGGGACCACCCACCATCCTCTTTTCAGGCCATCTCCCGATCCTTCACCGCTGACCGTACGCAGCGATCAACAGCGCCTCACTGCACCATGCCGGAAACAGCCGCAGCGGCAGCCGCGGCCGCTGTCGCCGTCAGAAAGTGGGCCAGCGAAGATGACTGGGACCGACACAAGGCTACCATTACGCGCCTGTACGAGACCATGACCTTGGCTGAACTCAAGGATTACATGGAAGCTAATCATGGACTGTCGGCGACGTAAGTATTGTGCTACTACTCTCTGCAGGCCGAAGTCGGCTTGATCCGTCTCATCCGTCTCAAAAGAATCATATCACGCTGTCCACCCGCAGAGAGCTCCCCTAGAGAACACTTTCTCACGCTTTGACGCAGGAACAAGATGTATAAGACCCGCTTCAAGCGGTGGGGGCTGTGGAAGTACACCAGAGCCGCCGATATACCCCAAATCCTCAAGGCCAAGACGGAGCGCGTGGCCGAGCACAAGCCCACAGAGGTCTTCCTCAACGGCAAGCGCGTCGACCTGGACAAGGTCGAGAGATATCTCAGGCGACGAGGATCAATACGCAGGCAAGTCGAGACAGGGAATCTGTATGTGCAGTCACCGCCGTCCTCCAACGCCATGACGGTCAGGAGAAAACCGCCAGGCAGCAGAGGCTCGACCCCGGCCTCCCCGGGCTCATCGGTCTCGCTCATCTCCCCCATCTCCCCGGCCTCTCCGGTGTTTCTCTCGCCGCCACCGACGCTACGCATCCCGGAGGACACGTACAGGGCGATCCGGGACTACTACGACGGCTGCTTCTCCGGCCGCAGATGGGTATCCGTCTCCCCCGTCGACGAGCGCGTCTTCCTGTCCACCGAGGCCGGCCTCAAGGACGGGAACAAGCGCCTGTGCGAGTTCCACCAGCGCTTCAAGCTCGCCTTCCGCCTGCTCCAAACCCCGGCCCAGACCGGCCCGGAGGGCATGAAGATGACGCGCGTGTGCTTCGCGGAACTGCCCGACGTGCTGGCCGGCGAAGACCCGACGATGCTGTACTGCATACTAGACCTCGTCCGGCGCCTGCGCGAGGCCGGCATGGACTTCCTCGCCGTCCAGCTGCTGCAGTATCTCGACGGCCTGTCGGCCGCCCGGCCCGACGGCCAGCGCCACGCCATGGCCAACATCTGGCGCAACCTGCTACTGGGTCTCGAGGAGCTAGGGCCCGAACAGACCCGACACTGCGCCCAGATAGCGGCGTCGCGCTTCGGCGCCCACCTGGGCGAGCACCACATCAAGACGCTCGAGGCCAAGATGTGGAGCATGTTCCTGAGCGACTCGACGATGGACGAGAAGGAGGTGCACCTGCGGCGGCTGTACGACGGGCTCGAGGCCCTCCCGACCTTCGACTACAGGAACCTGGTGATCACGGTCGACCTGGCCAGTTTTCTGCGCAAGCAGGACCGGCTCGCCGAGGCGGCGGCGCTGGTCACGCGCGTGCTGGACGATCCCGGCAGGGAGGCCGTGCTGCGCGGGTTCCCGCCCATGGCGTACAACTTCATCTCGGTGCTGGGGAAGATCCGCGCCACGCAGGGGAGGCTGTGCGAGGCGGAGGTGTTGTATAGGGATGCGATCGAGATCGCGAAGAAGGCGCGCACGGACGACGACTCGGACGTTCTCGATGGGTTGGTCTATCTGGAGAAGTGTCTCCGGGCGCAGGACAGGCACGACGAGGCTGACGCGGTGCTGGCGGAGAGGGAGGCTGTTGTGAGGGAGAGTCTCGAGAGGGTGGGGGAAAAGGAGAATGCTGTGTAGGCTTGGCGACTGTCGGAGCTGGGGATGGCGTCGGCTCGGACTTGCTCGGCTACGTGGCTATGCTGCGAGTGGACGAGATGGGTTCGGGGTCTGCTCCGACGTGCTCGGCTACACGGCTACGCTCCAATCAGATATTGGTGGTTGCACGGTCAACTGCTCTATAACATAAGAGAGAATCCACCGTTGGACATCAAGATCCGGTTCCTCTATGTCGTGGGGTCTTTCTAACTAGGTGTACGGGACATGGTGGCGTTATTACTAGACCTACCCGAGACCCGCGCCGTTCTCCCGGCCCAGCTTGTGCTGCCTGTACTTCTCCGCAGAGCATTCCATACAAAAGCTGGGGCAGAGATGCCTCAGTCCGCTGGAGTGTCTGCGCTTCTCTTCCTCCAACTTGCAGTAGGGACAGCCTGCCGCACATGGTCCGCCACGCTCATGGATCAGCTGGGTCTGCCTCATCTTGTCCCAAAGGCACTCCCCACAAGACTCTGGGCAGAGGTGCCTCAGCCCAGTGGAGTGCCTGCGCTTTTCCTGCTCTGTCTTGCAGTAGGCACAATCTGTCGCACACGGGCCGCCACGGTCGTGTATAGCCAGTACCTCACCAAACTTCGCCATCCGGCAGGGTCCACAAGGCTTCGGACAGAGATGCGTCAGTCCGCTGGCTTGCCGCTTATTGTGCTCTTCTTCCTGGCAGTGATAGCAGGACGCGTCGAATAGGTGCAGAGGGGTTTGTGACGACGGCGCCGGTACTAGCGCGGCGCTCTCGGAAGCTATGGGCGTTGGCTCCGGAGGCGTTGTCGTGGGAGCTGGCGGGGGCGCAGGGATCGCGGGCTGCGGGACCGGTTCCGGACTCGGCGCCACGGAGACGGACGACTGGCCATAGCTGTTCGAGGTGGCGTCAATGTCAGTCGCCATCTTGTCCTTATCAAGGCACCCGGAACAGAACAGTACCTGATGGTTGAAAGGCAGAGCTGCAGCGTGGACTTGTTAGACTCGAGACGCTGCGCCACGTCCTTGAGGTCCGACTGCGACAGCGACCACTTGAGCGGCCGGATCTTGCTCTGGAGGATCTTGGTCAAGACGGCGTCGTAGGCCTTGCAGGTCTTGTCGCAGTCGCGGACGCACCGGAGCAGCAGGTCCCTGTTCTTGGCGACGTCTCGGGCCAGGACGGCGGCTCCATCGGCTTGGGAGGTGTCGTAGACCTGTATGGCGCGCTGCAGCACCTGGTAGAGGGTCTCGAGGCCCGCGAGCAGGTCGCGGGACTTGGGGATCGAGTTGAGCAGGCCTTTGGTTCCGGTTATGAGCTTAAAGACGAAGTTTGCCAGGGCGACGACGGCCATGCCGACGTCGATTACGAGGACCATTGTGGGTGGGATTGCCAACCGGCAATCTGTGATGGCGACGCGCGGGGACGGTCATGCTGGGACGGTTTCCGACAATTCGAGGTTTGGGAAGCGGCAGCTCGAGAGTTTTCAAGCCTGGTCGTGAGGGGCAGTGCGCCATGCATTTCGTGAGTGTGCCGGCCTAATGAAGTCAGGCGTGGTGCGGCTGAGCTGAATTGTGTCTCACCAGCCTACTGGGTGGGCAAATCGGATCGGCGCATTCAATGTTGGGCAAACCGCAAGAGTACTTGTATTGAGGCGCTGCGCCGTACAGGCTTGGCGACCTCTGCACCAATAGTATAGGAGGGTGACAGTACTACGCCACTGCTGACAAACTAGGCACAACTGCTTGTTACACCATAAAATGTACATATAAGCTAGACCAGTCATATGTTTCTAATCAGTTCTTGTCTGTCATTCAAACATCAATTCGCGATCTCATCACATATATCAACTCTTCACGTCCCGTAATACCACTCCTGGTTCGCACTCGGCGCGTACACCGCCTCGCGCAGCGGGCCTTCGAACAGCTCGCGGATCTCGTCCAGGCTGTATCCAGCGTTGATAGCCAGCTGAAGCAGGATGCGGGCCTGCTCTGCCCCGACGTAGCTGGAGAAGAAGCTGTTGTCCAGAAGCGACTTTTGTCAGTTGCCCTCCTTGGGTAAATGATGAACAGGGGAGTTATCGGGAAGCTCCTTGGACTTACACTGGGCCGGGGTTTGGGCCGGGGACACCCGTACCCGTGACGGGACGGGCCACTGCGATGGTGGGGATGCCTTGGCTGTAAAGATCCGTTGCGGCTGCTCGGGCGCTGGGACTGAGTTGTGCTGCGCCTGGGCCTAGGACTACGAGGCCCCTGGGAGGGGGTTAGATCTGGTCATTTACGTTGGGGTTGGGTGGTACGTACTTGGCTCCGTTGGCTACTGCGCTGTACATGAGTGAGGCGTCGAAGCCCTCTGATTGTTGTTAGTGTACTGAATTAGGACTGAGACATCATGAAAGTAACGACTTACGATGACCGTATAAGATGATGACTGACGGCAGCTCCGTGGTATTGCTGACGTCAAAGTACGGACGGCCTGTCGGATAACCAGGTCCGAAGAAGTAGAACGGCTGACCGCCAAGGAACGCTCCGAGGTTGCCTTGCTCAAGAGCTTTGAAAGTGTCTGGGGTGTTGGCGTTGACTTTGGTGGAGTAGTAGATGGATGTGATTCTGCACATGTTAGCTGCTCTCTCTTCCCAGGAACGCTGGATTGTCCGCGCAGGAGTTGACCTGCGGCCAGGATGACTTACCTGTCGTTGAAAGCAATCAGACCGCCACGGTCCCTAGACGAAGGCGATACAGCAGCAGCGACAGCTTGGAAGAAGTTGGACCTGCCATCTGGAGACACATAGGTGTCTGGCCGCATGGCACCGGTGGCAATGAAGGGCTTCGAGCAGTTGAAGGTCACGTCAACACCAAACGCCTGTCCTCATTTAGCATGCTGATCGTCAAGCATTTGTCTGTCTTTGAGCTTCAAAAACAACATACAGTCTCCTCTAAAGTGTTTGTGCCATGGAACATGATAGCGCCCACAATATCCGAGTTCTTGCTGCAGAGCTGGCGGTTGGCATACTGGCTGATGTTCAGATACAGCGACGAGTTCAGTCCTGAGCTCCCGCCCGACGCCGGAAAGCGCACGACAGCCAGCTGGGCCACACTCAGGACCTCTGATACGTTGCCAATCAGCTGCTCAGGTGTCGGCCCAACGCCAGATCCGTAGTTGATATTGTCAAGACGGCTGTAGTTGGAGGCCGACAGGATAGTGCCGCCGGCACTATAGATGCTGTTCTTTGTAAGTACCGTACATAGTTTGATGGTAGGATTCAAACTGAGTTCACTTACACGACCTTTGGGAGCGACGAGTTGGTGGAAATCCAGACGAGCTCAGATGGATCTGAGGTACAGCTTGCGTGAGCTATGGGCCAAAGTGCAATGCCCAGAACTGCGGCCTTCACGGCAGCGGAGAGAGCCCTGAGTGTCATGTTGGCTAGGTAAGTGTATGACTGCTTGAAGCTAAACTTGTCGGCAGTCCTGGGAGCTGTTCAAACGCTTCCTCACTATGTCCCTTAAGAAAGGCCCATACCGGGACCGCAACTCTTTTATATGCAAATATCAACTCTCGACATGCGTCAGCTCTTATCGCCGCTAACCGAAGCCGATATATCAACAGGACCATGCGCCAAGTCCCTAGTCAACGCCTGTTCTGTTTACTGACGTCTGTCTCACGGGAAGTTATACCGATCAGTCCGGGGTCGGCGGTTTAAGTAGCTCGCACGTGGGTGCGGCATGAAGCAGAGAGCTGTCACTAAGTCTAACTGCTAGACATAATGCGGACCATGAATGCTCATTCGTCCAGCCACAGGTCGTACAGCCAAGGGACGGCTGGGAATGTCAATTCCATTATGTACGCGTTGACCGATAGAAGATCCTCCGCCTGCAAACTCCTTATCATGCAGCCCTAACTGCATGTCGTGATTCCTCATTTGGGTGCCTTTGGCTCCGAGTGAAAGGATTGCGGGGAACCTAAACATCTTGGCTGCTTGGCTGGGCATCACCGGTGTGATACGCAGGATTCTTATCGCGGATTTCGGCCGGATCTGATCCGACGGATATAAACAAGAAGATGATGAGCAGAAGGTACAAGCGAAAAGGAACAGCAGGAGGATTTAAAGTTAAAGTGGAAGAAAAAAGGTCAGCGGCCAGAGGCCAAAGACAAAAGTGTGCGCCAGCCGCGAATCGAACGCGGAGCCCATCGAGATGACTGGAGTTGTTAGACTCGCAGATGGCAACGATGGATTTTACCATTAAACCACTGGCGCTTTGTGATTGGCTGGTAGATTCCGGGCCTAATCCTGCTCAGGAGGTAGCAAACCGATGGCGCCACTAGCTCCCTAAATGTCCCAGCAAAAGGCCGCTAGCAGTAAGATAGCGGAACAGAGTCGTAAAACCAAATAACAAGAGTATATGCAGTCTTAGATACCGACGCAAATGTGACCTACAAACCTCGCTTTCCATCCCAAAGATATCATATATCCTGCAATTTCATATTTCCTGTTGGGCAGCAGCGGACCAACTATGAAGCTGGAACCTTTGAGTGTTAGGATGTCGGCTTCCGACCATAAACATCGTACCTATAGTGCAATTGTTAGCGCTCGGTGTGCCCAAGACGACGTCAGCAGACTCACACAACAAAGTAGAAATGAATGTCTCGGTTCCTAAAGTCCTTCCTCACGTCAACGAGGAAGAGCTCGACCGCCTCCGCGCTCCAGCCCAAGATCCTCGTAAACAGCTGCATCGACATGCCGTGCAGCCCGTCCAGCATGT
This sequence comes from Coniochaeta prunicola, assembly GCA_007388105.1. Lineage (NCBI taxonomy): Eukaryota > Fungi > Ascomycota > Sordariomycetes > Coniochaetales > Coniochaetaceae > Coniochaeta > Coniochaeta prunicola. The sequence goes on from SMOB01000373.1 coordinate 94,977, forward strand.
TGGTCATCTGCATGAGCCCCAGCATCTTCTCCCTCTCGCCCTTGGCCCACGCATTCCCGGGCAGGGCGAACTTGCGCTCGACGACGTCGACGAAACCCGCCGCGGTCAGCTGGCTGCGGAACCGGGCCGCGGCGCGGCCGTTGCGTCCGGTCTTCTCGACCGCTTCCAGGATCAGCTTGTTCCATCTTTCGAGAGCGGTGCCCGCGAAGCTGTCGTCGATGCACTGGAACTCCACGTAGTACTCCTGGAACTCGGCCCAGCCGCCCGGGTTGAGGTTCTCGAAACACGAGCGGAAGATCCGCGGCCAGTCGCTGAAGGCGGCGACCATGTATCGCGAGTGGATGTAGTCGAATTTATCGTTGAATACCCACACGTCCTCGGCATCGTCGACTTCGAAGCGGCAGTTTGGTGGGACGCTGATCAGGGGGTTAGAGTAATTCAGGTATGTCTTTAAGGTGAAGCAGGACATACTACTCTGGTTGTATGGGACTGAGATCTGTTCCGAGGACGTCTGAAGCAGGATGCTCGGTGGCTGTTGTTCTGTTAGCAGTGCACAAGAGCATGAGAACTGGTGAACGCTTACCAAATTCGATGGCCCATATGCCAGTACCTAGTCGCACAGTCATCAGTCATGGATCTCATTTACGGTAAAGTGGCTAGTAAGGCACTCACCGGTTCCGAGATCAAGGACCCTTGGCGGATTGTCGACGGGGGCTAGCGCGAGCTTCCCGAATAACCGCATGGCGATCGCATGCTGGAGATCTTGTACACATCAGTCGTGCCCATCATGATGCTGAATGGCAGGAGAAAAATACCTAGACGCTCTCGCTCCGGCTGTTGAACATTAGCAAACTGCTGAATGTGAGATCCGTGGGTGGTAAGGACGTACTATATCATTTGGCAACATGTATTCTGCATAGGTATGTGAGCATACTGCCTGAGCGATTGTCTTGAAGTCGGGGTCTTGCAACTTACTGCCTGCCTTATACCTATGGAAAGTCCGTCCATGTTCCTCAACAAAGTCAAACACGCTTGAAGTGGCAGAGACACTGGATGATCTGGATGTACGCGTTAGGCATGCATGTTCATCCGGGCAGTGAGGGTCGACAGGAAATAGCTCACGCCCTGTTTATGTCGCCGAGCGAAGAGTCGCCATCACTGCTGTCATCGATCTAAGACAGCCGCATGTCAGGATGTCATCAACCAGAGGTCTCACTTTCGGCTCCACCACATACATTGAGGCCGGTAGAGAACGCGCTAGGTGCCCCGACCGAGGAATCGTCAGCACCGTGTTCACTTCGGGGCGCGCTAGTGGTCGCTAGGTTCCGGCCAGGTTCATCTAGTTGCAAAGACGGACGGCTCTCGTCGGCGGCATTTCCACTGTGACTTTCTGTGCTCTCAGTAAGGGCGTTGTCAGCGGTCTCCGCTCTTGGCTGTGCGGCAGTTCCCTGTCCCTCGGAACTCGTTTCCGGGTCGTTCATGGCGCGGTCGTCGCCCTTCTTCGGAAACCGGGTCCGTTGTCTCCACGCCCCGGTCAAATGCACTAAATGTATCTCAAACTATAAGGCGAAACTCGCTGGTATGATTCGGCGTATTCAGAAATGATCATCAAGCAGTCTTTGTCCACACCGTGGTAGTTGAGGCGATTGAAGGCGGAGGTCAACGTGGCGCCAAGCTCGGCCAAAATCGCGCAGGACCAAAAATCGGTGCTAACCATTGTTGGCACATCACGTTTTTTGCGTACGGCTGAAAAATAGGGCGAGGCCAAAGAACGATCTAGATTACAATCAATCGGACGCATTTGTTTGAGCTCTTCAAAATAGTTTAGACCTAGTAAGCTGTGGGCTTTCACGATAATCTCACCGGCTTATTGAAGACCGCTTTTGCTGTTTCAGTAATTTGCGTCTGCGGGATTACGCTTTTCACGTCCAATGCTACTATAGACATGACGCGATAACGAAGAGGCGTGACGGTGTCAAACGCGCATGAGTACTCGAGAAGATAAGACAGTTTAGCCAAACAAGAAGATCAAGACTTCGCAGCTACAGTCTCCGGCCTTGAGATGCTAGCGTAACAGCTTCAGGACATCGAGGTGCAAGCTGCAACTGTCTCCCAACAGATCCTCGTTACAAATCTTCCGTGACATAGGATCATGCACCGCGACAAATTCTTAGACCAAGGCATGTCCTTGTCAGGGAAGCCACCAAGATAGGGTAGTTCAAGAAAGTTTTGTTGACTGGGGGAAGTTCAGGTGAACCTGAGGATGGTCTCATACGTCTCACGCAGAACCAAGCAGCTTCTCATGCTTCTTGGACCGAAACACAGCGCTCGTGTTGCGGGCCAGCGCCTCGCTCGTTCCAAATCAAAACTCAAGAAAAATTACGCTTGTACAGCACTGCTCTTGCCTCCTTGCACCTTCCTCGGACTCAAATAGGTTTGGAATACTTCAAAAGTCGAAGAAATCTCGTCTTGAACCTCAAAACTTCTTCTTTATCTCTCCTAACACTCTTACGCCGCCAACCAACAAGTAAGCCGAGGTAGGGTAATAACAAGGGCAACAACTGAGCTTGCAGGACAGCATCATCTGCCAGAGCTGTCAGACGTTGCATTGCACGCCTCTTCTTGGTTACTTTACTTACACTCTTGACAAACGTCGCAGAAAGAGGCTCTCTACATCTCTTGATTCTCTGGGACCGCTAACCAGTCACCAACGTACATCCTCGAAGCTTGGAGTAGAAATAGCTTCTGAGGCAGGCCTATCAGACCCGAACGCACACTCAGTAGGACAGTGCAGCCAGATAGAAGGTAAGATGAAATTATAGGCTTCTTGATTCCATCCGAAGGGTTACTCACTCGTTATACAGCTAGCATAGCGATCACACGCTTGGGTCAGACGAATTCTTACCCAAAAATAACACTCCTCGATTTCATGACGGCAGCTCAAGAGTCGAGTCGCCTTTAATACCTCGGAGAGAGCAAGTGTCTCCATTCTCTTTCGGCAGTGACAACATTCTTACACAATTGAACAATAACCTCTGCCAGACTTCGAGGCCAATCTCCATGGAAGGGACAGTGATTTGCTCGGCTTCGTCATCAGCTGATGATGACCATACGCATTCTGAGCAAGAAGTCGCCCAAGGGTCCACGAGTCACTCCGAAGTGACAGGTACAGTGTTGCCCTCTCCCACGTTACCAGCTCTCGCCAGCAACGTGCGGTCTGAACAACTTGCCGTTGCATGCACGCCAACCTCAACTGCACAGGAAGAGCCTGTGTCTTCTTCGCCTGCGTCATCGGATGATTACAGCACTGTGAGCGAAAAATCTGACCAACATATAGCCCAGAACGTTATTTCTCTTGATAATCTCGAAGGTCAAGTGTCCCCATCTACTTCATCCTCAGATCAGTCGTCTGATGGTATTTCTACGCTCCACGAAGACAAACATGCCACTGCCGCAAGTCAACAGGTTCCGCATCGAGACAGCATCCTGATGGAGGAACTGAAGGTAGTCAGATGGGCGCCACAGATATCTTCATACCGTGACTTCCCGGATGCACAGGCATGGCTGGTTCCCACGACCGCCGAGGGAATGACCGGAACCAAGGCCAAGGTAAAGGCTTTGCCGAGTTTCCTACCCAAGCTGAGGCTAGAGCACCCTCTGGCGTTCCAGGACTATCCGAATATCGGCTATTATATAACGTTACGTGCAACATCCTTCAAGAATGGGCAAGCGCTAATGAACGTCGCGGACTCTGTCTACACCTGCGTCGGAATAGCACGGCCGCTGTGGCTTTACCGGGCTATTCATGACAAAATGCCGTATGATGGCATCGGAGCACGCGGGTTTGAGCTGTTCTCAACGAATGGGCTGTTTTTTCAACGCCATGTGCAGAACCATTTCGCCTGGCAATGTAGACAGCCAAGCCCATTCCTCTCAACGTCCAGCGAGCTGCGCAGAGCTATGAGTTTTGCAGCAGCGTTTCAAGCGCGTGGCCGCACCGGCATCAAAGTTCTGAAGATATTGACGGACGGCAAGTAGTGGGATCACCATATCTCCAGACTTTGGGAAGCGGAGCATCTCCTCCACGTATTTGGTTTGCCCAAACATGCGTATCACACAAACGAGTATCTCGTAGAGAATCTGATCCCCAAGGAGCACATCACGATCTTTGATTGGGACGACCTTGCCGTCAGGGAGCGGTTAGATCCCGGAGGATACCATGAAACGCGACAGTGGGATAAGCTGGAGAAGGAGAGAGCAAAGAATGAGGCCAGGAAGAGAAAACGGGAAGAAGAGGACCAGAAAGCAGACAGTGACAGGTACTATAAGGGGAGATATGGTTCGAGGACCACCAAGTTCAAGGCTACTATTTCCCAAGCACGCAAAAAGCGGTCAACAACGAGTACCTAGATATGGTCAATCCGGACTACTCACACTAAAGTCACCGAGAGGTAGATGGGAGGGAAATCGAGGCCCACAAGGTCAGGTATCTGAGGATGTTTGATAACGACGAAGGCCGAAACTTTGGTGACAAAGGGAGTTTGACTTTACATTAGGATGACATTGCGCTTCGTTGGGATACTCATAGGGACCTGTGCTGGTCATATGGCAGGACATAGAAGTCACCGCACTCTAGAAATCTGGTCCCGGGACGGGCAACGCAAGCGACGGAGGAACTTGTTTGTCAATCTGGGATCTTGAGAGCAGAATATCCTGAACATAGACCCTAATTGGTAACCTCATTGGGACAAATGCTTGCGCGTCCACTGACCACGCTCTCATCACAAACTGAATCTCGCGGCCAGTCGAGGACCATACACTACTTCAAAGATTCGGAAGTACAATCCGGTAGATATCCATCGTGTTACAAGAAACAAACGCGCGATCCAATATCTTCTCACTTCGTACCTCGCTCTTCAGTAAGCCTTCTGCATCGCAGGCTTCACCTCAGGAAACTCCACCTCCAGATGCTTAGTGCTCTGCACCCCCGCCGACAGGGCACCCGAAGACGCATCCACAATATACTCCTTCCGCCCAGCCTTGTGCACCCTCCCATTAATCAGGATGACGTCCAGCCTGTCGTGGTCCTGCAGCACCGTGATGTCCTCCAGCGGGTCGCCGTCGACGAGCACACAGTCGGCGTAGTAGCCCGGCCGGATCTTGCCCAGCTCGGAGCCCCGCATCATGAGCGCGGCTACACCCGCGGTCGCGGCGATGATGGCCTCGTGGGGCGTGAAGCCGAGGAGCTTCACGAAGTGCTCCAGGTCGCGGGCGTAGGTGCCGTGGGGGGTCCAGGCGAAGCCGTAGTCGCTGTGTGGCGTTGGTCAGTCAGTCAGTCTTGCTGATATAGTAGGGGGTCTGGAGGGGGGATGGATAGGGCTTCTTACCCTCCTGGAAGGACGACGATGCCGCGTCGGTGCATCTCGCGCAGACCGGCGACGGCGATTTCTAACTCTCGCTTGTACCCGGCCTTCTCGGCCGCTTCGTGGCTGTATCCGAAGGCTTCGGCCTCGAACGTCGTGGCCCAGAGCCAGTTGATGGCTGGGACGATGAGCTGTTTGTGCTTGGTCTTTTCTAACATTTCCATGCCTGAGGTGGATGGTCAGCAGCGTAACACTGGCAAGAGTGGGCGCAGCTGCCCAAGCTAGACGTACCTTCATCGTCCACGTACGATCCGTGGAATATCACGTCCACGCCGTGACGGACACACATGGTCACGGAGTCTCGAGCCCTCGCGTGGGCACACACCCTCTTCTTGTGCTTGTGCGCCTCGTCTACCGCCGCTGCGGTCTCTTCGTCGGTGAAGAAGCAGTCTTGTGCCGAACGGCTCTCGCAGATGTCCTCTCCTGACATGCTGAGCTTGACGTTGTCGACGCCGATGTCTTCGATGTTGTGCCTGACAACTTCGCGCATGCCTGTCAAGGACCGTGTTAGTCGTCCCTATTTGTGGAAGAGTATCTCGCAGATTACGTACCTTCGGCGCCCTCTGCAAAGGCGGTGATGCCAGCAACCAACTCCCCTTCCGGTTTGGCTATCTCTCTGGCGTTTGCGAGATACCGCGGCCCCGGCACGTCTCCAGCGTTGATGGCGTCCCGCACCACCACGTCGAGCCGGTCCTTTGCCGAAGCGGCTCCGAAGCACCTGTGAGTAGGGTTAGCACCGAATCAACTGTCTCGCTCAGGAGGTAGTGGGTGCTTACATCGTATATCCCGAGTCTAGAAAGCACTGCGCGCTCTTCACCGTCAGGAGAACGTGCTCCTCGACGCCGAGTTCGCCCAGTTTTGCTAGGTCGCCGCCGTTCCAGGTGAAGTGGGTGTGGGCATCTCCTAGACCGGGCATGAGGGTACGCCCTTTGCCGTGGAAGACCCTCACAGAAGGATCCTTCTCTAGCTCGGTCTTGTTGTGCACTTCTCCGACCGCTGCTATCTTCTCTCCTAAAGATCAGTTAGCTCTCTGTCTGTCATAGGTACCTGGTGCGAGGCAAACATACCTTGAATCAGCACATCACCCCGGTATGGTTCTCTTCCCGTGGATTCAAGGATCTTGACATCGGTTATGAGGATCCTCGACTGCGGGTGTGTGCCTCCAATCTCATATTTGGTCGGCTGCAGGTCGGGGTCTAGTCTGAGGTTGTCGATGTAAGCGACGTTCCGGGGGAAACCCTCATACGGCTTTTCGGCGTCGGCCTTCTTCAGGTCGTCGAGAGACCACGGCTCCCAAGATACAGTACCTGGGGTGCGAACTGGTGCAGCCATGGCTCCGAAATGTCTTGGTTTAGACAGTGTCGTGGTTCCTGGCAGGTATGTCTTCCTGGCCAACGATGAGGATTATCTGTCGTCTCCGGTCCACTGGGGATCCTGGCATCATCTTTATCTCATCTACACTTCGTGAGAAGCCGTTACACGAACCTGTTGTAAGTCCACTCATGCTGTGCGACGGGTCGTAAAGGGGGTCAGCTGTCTGCCCCGTGGGGAAGAGAATGCGGGGAAAGCACTAGGGCACAGTAGTCCGGCATTCAGCCCCTGTAGCGCAGAACCGACAACCCGGATCTTGGTGCCAGTCTGTCGATCTGCTGTCATCTCCGCGCTTCTCCGCGTGGGCCTCCGCTCACAATACGCGGCCCTCGCGGGAATGCGGCGGAGCTTGCAGGCCGCGCAAGACAAGGTGGTCGGTGGAAATGGCCAAGAAACAAGACATCCGGGGCAAGCCACACTCACTTGGGGAATCGAAGCTCGAGGAATCGAATACGAGAGGTTGGGATATCTAGTGCGGACAAAAGGGGCATTCACTTTCGAGGCCATCGCGTCACAGCTGGTCAGATCATTGGTACAGTTCACCACCTTCTCCTCGGCCTCTAGCGTTCATCATGGGCTGGATGCACCGATCCTACGAGCCAAGGGCCGTAGGCCCGAGCGGATGTCATAGCAAAGCAGACTCTGTGACTGAGACTTCTGTGGTGCTCGTCGAAGACCCCAAGAATCCTGAAAGCCACCGCCCAGTTCCAACATCAGTCCCTGATGAGGAGCTGCCCTTCATACCGCCGTCGGTGGTGTCAGCGTCGGCGACGTCTGGGCAGCATTGGCTCGTCATCGACAACATCGTCTACGACTGCGCGTCTTTCATTTTGGAGCACCCTGGCGGCCCAGAGGTGCTGAAGCCGTTCCGTGGCTACGACTGTTCGTGGCAATTCCACCGATTCCACAGAAAAGGCGACCTGCAAAAAGGAAGGCCCTTGCGGGTAGGCAGGACTTCGGGAGTGAGGAATAGGTTCAAGGAGAGGCCGAGGTTCGTTGGTCTGAGGACCTGGGGGGCGGATTATCTATGATTATTGTTCTGTATAGGTAGTTGTAAAGAGATCCAGTCTTCAGACGAGTAGCTCCGTACTTGCCACAGCCTAGGTACTGTACAAAATATCAAGACAATGTCGCCTCAACATAAGCTTCAGCCGCGGTCTAGTAATGAAAATCCTGCATATCGAGTCTAAGCAAGTCATCTATCTACGCAATGCACACGTGAAGCAACCCGAGCCACACTACAAGAACCCCTTCAAGCTCTGCGCAACCCCCTGCACATCCTCATACACATGCCAGTGCCCCGTCCCCGGCAACACCACAAGCCGCGCATCCTTCATCCTAGCCACATACTTCTCGCACAGGGCCGGAGGGGACACCTTATCCTCGTCCCCGGTGATAATCAGCGTCGGCACTTCTATCCTCTCCACCTCAAGCGCCGCCGTCGCCCCCGCCAGCGCCTGACACGCCTTGGCGTACGACTCAGGGTCCTGGCCCAGCAGACTGAGGCGCACGGCGGCCACGGCGACGGGGTTTTCTTTCTTGGTGCGCTCGGAGGTCCCCGCGCCCACTACCGCATCCACGACGGCGCTCATGCCTTTTGTCCGCGCTAGGGCGGCGCGCGCGATCGAGCCGTCGCTCGCGGCTTGGGGGAGGGGAGACGGCGGGGGGCCGACGAGCACGAGTTTTTTGATTAGGTTGGGGTTGGCGAGCGCGAAGGTCATGGCTACCAGGCAGCCCATCGAGTGCGCCACCAGAGTCGCGGGGTTGGAGGGCGAGGCGCCGGCGGTGAGGAACACGCCGCGCAGGTCGGCGGCGAGGGAGGAGATGGTCAGCGTGCTGAGGGGGTGGGTTGGGCTCAGGCCGTGGCCTTCGAAGTCGAAGAGGTGAAGGGTGGCTTTGTCTTCTAGGGAGAGGGCGGAGACGAGCGGGGTCCAGTAGTCTTTTGTGCCGCCGAGGCCGTGGATGAAGACGATGGAATCGGATCCGGAGCCGAGGCGCTGGTAGTGCAGGGGTTTCGAGTTGATGGTTGTCAGGCTGGCAGTGCCGCCGATGGACTTCGCTGCGTTGGTTGGAGTGAAGGCGGAGTGCGAAGATATGCGTTGGACGGTCGCGTTGGCTGCTGATGGGGAGGCGACCTTGTTGCGGAGGGTTCCGAGCCCGGGGACGGTGACGGAGATCTCGTCGCCGGGTTGGAGGAAGATGGGTGGCTTTCTGCCGATGCCTACGCCGGCGGGCTGTGATTGTTCAGTTGACTGCGCTGTGAAGTAGGGGAGTCCTTCTAGGACGTCGTTACATACCGTTCCGGTCGCCAAAACGTCACCGGGTTGAAGAGTCTGGCCCTCTGACATGGTTGCGATCAGAGTAGGGCTCGAAAAGATGAGATCTTTCGTGGTCGCGTTTTGGCGCAGCTCTCCGTTGACATGCGTCTGTACTGAGAGCGTTGCGGACAAGTCCTCCTTGGGAACTGCAATGGGGCCCTTGAAGGTGAGCTACGTCAGCTGACAAAGCTTACTGGGAAGTTCTAGGCGGTATAGATGCATTGCTTACCATTGGACAGAACGTGTCTGCCGACTTGCCAATGTAGAACTGCTTGTGGTCCCGCTGCTTCTCCCGAGCAGTCACGTCGTTGATGATGGTGTAGCCCCAGACATGCGCCCACGCATCCTCCTCGCTGATTTGGAAGCCTGCCTTGCCGACGATGACACCGATCTCGCCCTCATAGTCGAGACTCTCGGTGAATCCGATGTGCGGGTAGATGTCCTCGCCGTCTGCGATGATGGAAGTCGCCCTCTTGGTGAAGATGACGGGATGGCTCGGCCGGTCGACCTTGTCGGAGCTGTCGTAGCCCGAGCTGTTGAACTCCCGGGCGTGCTCCATGTAGTTCTTCCCTACGGCGAGTACATCGCGTCCTGACAGGGGCGGTAGCTTCTTCAGCGTGGAGACAGGAACCGGGCTTCCGGCGGCAACGATGTTTGCGGACCCAGCTTCGATGACCTGGTACAAGTCCTGTAACGGTGTGCCGGAGACTAGACTCAGGGGCTGGAGTGTCCCATTCTCAAGGTCCAGATGTCCGACCCGCGGCAGGTCCGTCTCAGGGTCGACGTAGGCAGCGTAGTTGGTCAGGTGCTCAGTGTGAGATCCCATCTTGACGGCTCTGGTTCGCTATGTCGCGATGGCTTGGATTTGCAGATGAGAACGCGTCCAGAGTTCTTAGCGGCGCGACATGTTTTAAAACTAACGAACACGAGTGACGTTCCTTGATCTACCGCTCCACTTGAGCTTGTCTGTCCGATGTCGTGTCCGGTTGCCGCGTTCGACGTCAGACGGCTGACCACCGTTAGTCGCAGCGACAGCTAACCCCGCGCCGCTGGATGGTGCCGGTGTGGATCGGCGCGGCGGGGGTTGAGTGGAGCGCGGACATGCGCGGAGAAGACGGAGAAAGGCGGAGATCATCGTGGCATCCCTTCAATGATCATACTATCCCAGCAGCAATAGCTTGTCCGTCTAGACGGAGACAGCGGCAGATGTTGCCATGCCGGCTGTCATGTGTGGTCAGGTAACAGAGTGATACAGGAGCGGTGCATTCACCAGAATGACGGACTAAACAAGACGCTTGGCAGCGTAGCTTGAGGAACCGTTAATCTTGAGAGGAGAAGCAAGGGGCATGCACTATTTGCCTGGAGGAAGTTGCACTAGGTTTAGATGAAACTGAGGTGTCGTGCACAAGGGTTGCTGATATATGATCAGCCTATATCGCCGTGTAAGTCGTTGAGTAGAGTTCGGATTCACTGCACTCCCACGCCTTGCCTCTGTTGCCACCTGATTCACGAACACCATGACATCTTCAACAGACTTCAAGATGGAGACCTCGAGTGACAACGTGCATCTCGACCGTGCTCGGACGGCAGGTGGACATATCGAAGACCGGAGCCAACCAGCTCTTCCTGTTGTCCATAGGCGCCTGGCGAACCCTGCTCCTCTTGGCCTGTTGTCTTTCGCTACAGGTAGGTTTGACACAAAGTTCCAAATATGATGAGGACTGTATCCTAACACAGAGTTTCAAGGCATGTTTCTCATATCGAGCTTCGGCGTCCACGCTCGTGGTATCCAGACGCCGAATGTGCTGATCTCGGTCCTAATCTTCTTCGGGGGCATATGCCAGTATCTAGTTGGCATCTTCGAGTTCGTCTCTGGAAATACCTTTGGCGCCACTGTGTTCACCTCGTACGGCGCATTCAACCTGTCTTACAGCATGATATATCTGCCCGGATCCGGCATCATAGCGGCCTACACCGACGCGCAGACTGGGGCGTTGAGCCCGGACTTTGGGCAATCCATCTCACTCTACTTGTGGGCTTGGTTTATACTGACGGTCATCTACACCATCGCCGCTGTGCGCAGTTCATGGATTCTGCTTCTAGACCTGGCCACGCTGGATGTCTGCTTGCTCCTTCTTGCTGTGGGCTACATGGTCGAGAGCCAGAGCGTGCTGACGGCGGGCTATGCCTTTGGATATGTCGTCGCCTTTCTCAGCTGTAAGTGTCTATCTCTCACCCTAAGTTGGAGGAGAGCTGCTGACTTCTGCTTCCATCCGCTCAGATTGGGCCGGTTGCGCAGGACTTTATGCTGGAGGCACCACGCCATTCACTGTCCCGGTGTTTCCCCTGACGAAGGAACAATAAGGGGAGGAGGGCATCTTGCCGGAACATTCTCACTGTTTTCATTCTATCTGGATATATGAACAAGCCACAATTACATGTTACCTCGCACAATGCGAACGACGGGCCTTGTAAAGGGCTGACATATACCTCGTGTAATGTAACTCATATCTAGAAGCATGACGTGGCTACTAGGTAGGGAGCAGATCTCCCCAGTTGAAAGTCAAATGAATAAGTGGTATTCAGTCCATGCGATTGTCTAATAGTGCAAATGTCGTCTTAATTATCCAGACCTGTGTCTAGGTTACTAAGTGAAAGCCCCTGAATTAGATACTTGCCAGCCACTATATCGCTTGATATCTTTTGCTGAATTATCCGGGCAGTGTGGTCTCCCCGCAAGAGCGACTAGACTTACAACGATTAGCGGAATCTGGGGTTCTCCACCACACCGAAGACGCCACTGTTCTTGTCAAAGTTAGTGCGCCTCGGGCGAATACAGTTCTCTGCATTCCCTGGAAAGTGATATAACTCCACTCTGCCCATCTCCGCTCTCTCCGCATTCTCCGCGACCGTTGTCATACGCAACACAGTCCTCTAGAGACCGTACCAATATGCCTGCACAACCGAATCGGCGTATGCCACTGAGCTGCGAGCCATGTCGGGAGCGCAAAATTCGCTGCCCTCGAAGCTCCAGCGGCCCGGGTGGCCCCTGTGCGACCTGCGTGAGACGCGGCGTTCCTGCCCATGAGTGTGTGTTCCTGCGCGACATATACGGTCGACGAGCAACGCGGCCACAGATACCAGCTGCTGCTACTCTGGCCGACGAGAGCCGTGAGGCCACTAATAGCGAACTCCTAGAGCGGATTCGGAAGCTCGAGAGCCTGGTGAGTGGCAACGTCGGCTCCGGTGCGCTGCGGTCCACAGCAGAGGATTCGCCGGCTGGACCAACGCTTGATGACTCTGGCGGCGGAGCACATACTTCCACGCCTGTGCCAAACCGCGGCTCTCGAGGGTCTCTTGTGAAGACTGCGTCTGGCCACGAACGCTACGAGCCACTCTCTTCCAAATGGTCGTCCGTCTTGACAAGCAGCCCGATGGCTGATGGCATCGGCTGCGAGGTAGATGCTTTGACGACGAACTCAGAGTTCCCTTTCACGGCGGGGAGGTTCCAGATCGAAGACGTGCTTTCAGCACTCCCAGCTATGTCTCACTGTGATCAGCTCAAGGACGTGTTCATGAGTGTCTTCGCACCAGTGAGTAGTGCCAACGCCTTGGGAACCAAATATGTTTCGTTCTGACCGCTGGCACAGCTCTTCCATGTCCTGCATGACCCAACCTTTGTCGCGGACTATGCACGATTCCGCTCGAACCCAGAGAGCATGCCACTGTCTTGGCTAGCTCTTCTCTTCGCCGTGCTGGGTGTTGCGGTCACAGCTCTGGACGAGGGCAGTGATCTGCTACGCGACCTTGGAAAGAGTTCCATAGCTTCCAAGAGCATATCTACCCTTACATCTCGGTACCGGGCTGCTGCTTTCCGGTGCTTAGAGGGGGACCACTTCCTGTGGAGGCAGAACCTCCAAACTCTGCAGACCCTCATCCTGCTGATCTACGGCATCAACCACAGCCATGGACAGTCTTGGGCGCTGCTTGGCCTAACAAGGAATATTGCCCTCTCGCTGGGCTGCCACGTGGATCCGGAACATTTTGATCTCGATATAGTCGAGGCAGAGCAGCGCCGTCGGTGCTGGGCCGCCCTGACGATGCTGTACATGGTACAGAATACCTGTCTCGGAAGCATAGATACGGTACCTATCCACAGCAGCGTCAAGATGCCCCTGGACGTAAACGATGACGAGCTCACGACAGACTCGCCAGCGACAAACACACGAGTGCCACGTAGTGACCGCGAGGGGCCTTCACAAATGTCGTATCTGCTGTACAAGTTCCGGCTATACGATATCTGCGCCAGGATATGCAGCCAGCTGTTCTCGGAGAGCGGTCTCCCTAGTTATGAGACTATTAGCGCTTTCGATGCGGAGATCTCGGCCCAGCAAGACGCCTGGAACATCAAATATGTACGCGACACGCGGCACTCGAGCCTGCCAACCCATCACGCGGTGCACTTGAACATCCTCTTCGGCTACTCCCACCAGCTCTTCCTGCTTCTCCATAGGCCCGTTCTGATACAAGCTCGCACACAAGGCGGCATCACCGGTCAGTACACACCCAGCCAGGTCCAGTCTTCGCGAACGCGCTGCCTCGAGAGTGCTTCGGCCCTCTTAGGGATCCACCGGCTCCTCTATGAGAATGACGCCTTCCGTCCTTACCAGTGGTACAATCACGGCCTGGGAAGCTTTCACGCCTTCCACGCCGCCGTCTTCATCGCATACATCTGCGGAAGCAGCACGGACTTGGACGCAGACTACATGGCCTCTCTTCGGCGAGAACTTGAGACTTCCGTGAGCACCTTTGAGGCTATCGCGGCGACTGGTATGAGCCGGATATGCGAGAAGGCTGCCCCTATTCTTAGGCATCTATGGTAAGCTCCCAAACTTTGTGCACGCCTCGATGTGCTACTGCTAACGTCTTGTAACAGCGCGACTTCCTGTCTCTTCCCCCAGAGGGGAATCGATTCTCTGCACGAGATGCCACAGCAGCTCCTGCCTCTCACGCCCCCTCTGTCAGGCGGTTCGGAAGGGCAGCCATACTCTCCGTCGATGCTGCACACGACGTCGCAGCAGTTGGAGGCTTTCTTGGAGACCCTGCAGCCGAGACAGTGGCTCTCTCCGGCGGCCATCACTTGGAATGACTGGGACCTGATCGTTGACGGGTGTCCGAGCTCAGTTGGCTGCGGGTGAGTGGCAGTCACACCGAGGAACAAGCCATAGACAAGGGCTACACAGCGACGACAGGCCCGGTCCAAGGTGTGGTAGTGTTCTGGATGAGGCTAGGGACTCAATCAGTGAGGCCCCCTTGGATCTGCATGGCGACGACATGCCGGCGTAGAGTCGCAAGCTGTTCCGATTTGAGTCGGCTCAACAGCTGGGCTGCCTCATGCAATAGCATATTTGCCGTCCATCAACAAGCTCCCGACAAGGAGGTGGCAAAGAGCGAATCTTCGGCTTGAAATCTCTAGCAAGCAAAGTTCAGGTAGCCCCTGAACTAACGCTAAGATGTAATCTAAGTCTACTACGCAGTAGGTGGTGGTTAGCTAGGGGGCAGTCGTCTGATGTGGCTGTCTGGTACCATGGCAAGATGCGACAGTGATGCTTTAGTATAGCAGCGCATTACAGTTGATTGCACAGAAGCACGGAACGTTGCTGAATTTGGTGCCATAACCGTCCATGGGTGGTCTGAAAATAGCGAGCTTGCACCTCGGCACAACACCCTGTCAGACTAGTGTGCACTTCGTGCGTAGTAAGCTCCGCGCTTGTACGTAGTGTCTTCAGGCATCCGTACACATCTGAATCTAATGCTAATGTCCCATGTGCTGCACTAGTTGCCGGCTGCATTGAGCGCCAGATGTATCACCGGGCCGAGTAGCTTGAAGCAGATTGCCTGCCGAAAGACGGAGAGCTGAGCAGTCGGACCCGGGCGTTGCCCGAATATCAGGCTATTCCAGAGAATGTAAGCGAAGTCGGAGAGGCTATAGAGACGATGTGACTCAATACTGGAGTAACTATTAATGAAGCTTCAGGACATGTCCATGTCCATGTCCACTCTGACATTCTGAGCTCTCAAAGACAGAATCGAACCATTCAGATCCTGAATTGGGATCAGTTGATAGACAGGGCCCCACAGACTGTGCGCCACCAAGTGCAGATCCTTAGTGACCGGGATCTGAAATGTCTTGGTACCCCTGTCGTGTTTCAACGAGTGTTTGAATCGTGATGGTGTTCACGATGACTTAGTCTCGACCTTAAAACTGCTTCAAGTGGTATTTTTGGGGTGACATAGATAAGCTGGTTACGGGACAGCTTATCCCAAAGGTGAAGAACCGCCGAGGAAGGGACTATCTCCGGCCCCTGGATCACAGCGGGGTCCAGCCAGATACTGGGATTCCCCCAAGTAGCCCTACAGACGGAGAAAAAGGTGACCTTAATCGAAGGACCCTCTGTGATGCGACCTTGATAGTCCCCATAGGCTCCGCTGAGAGATAAGGGAACAACAACCGAACGCTGCGGTGCCATACAGCAGTCGACAAGCTTCGGTCAAGGTGCACTAAACTACGCTGGATTTGGATAGCGGGCCCGACACTTCAATGCCACCCCCGGATTAGCAGGCACAAAATCACGCAACCACACCAATGCGGTTTACCTGGTTTTGGTTTGCAAACCCCTGGCAGCTCACCATCGCCCAAAGCGGAGGATAGCTTGCTGCCCCTGAAAAGCCACATGGCGCCTACAAGGCACCGCAGCTACTATATCGCTTGGCGTTGTTCGTGGGTCGCGGCTTCGGCAGGTATGCAGAGAGAGAGACCCTCGCTACGTCCCGGAGCCATGGCAAATATCCCGTGATTGCATTCCCGGATGGCAATCTCCTCGTGAATCGGTTCACTGACCCTCCTACTCGACGGAGGCTCACTTGACAACCTGCAAAAACGGGCGATCTTAACTCACAGCTGCCCTCGACCGACATCCATCTCTCTGCATGCGGGAGCGTACTCTGCCCTTCACAGCGTTCCAGCGTTGAAGCCGGCGCGAACTGAACGATCAAACATGTCCCTCTACTCAGCAGCCCCGCCGGCGAGGCCCTTCAGCGAAGACAAACCCACGCTGCTGGTATGTTGGTGGATAACCGCCTTCTGCGCGACCTTCATCCTCCTCCGGGTGACCGGTCGCCTCATCCGGGTCGAGAAGCTGTTTCGCGAGGACACGATAGCGGCGGTGGCGCTGGTTCCTCTGTTCGTGCGCATGGCGCTCGTTCATGTCGTCCTCCTGTACGGCACCAACAACGTGGATCTCGCCGGCATAGGCGGCATAGCCTTTAGCGATAGCGAGTTGCAGCGACGGTCGATCGGCAGCCGTCTGGTGCTCCTGAGCCGGATATTCGATGCGGCGACGTAAGTTCTCCTCGTCTTAGAAAGCCTGCCAGTGGGTGTATATGCTGACGCGATACTTGCCAGACTGTGGACTCTGAAAGCTGCCACGCTCGAGTTCTTCAGGCGGTTGAAAGGCATCACACGGGACAAGTCGTCCGCGAGAGCAATGATGGTCATGCGCATCACTCTCCTGGTGACGTTTGTCGCTGTCGTCATCAGCACCCTGGCGGAGTGCCAGCCCTTCACGCACTACTGGCAGGTGTCGCCCGATCCGGGAGGCAAGTGTCGCCAAGGTTACGCCAACCTGCTGACGATGGCGGTCTGCAACATCCTCACCGACGTGCTCCTGGTGCTGTACCCGATACCCATCATCGCGATGAGCCGGATCCCAGCGATGCGCAAGGCCTTTCTGATGGGCCTGTTCGCCCTCCCGCTGGTGACGGTCATAATATCCATCTACCGTCTGCCGAAGATCTTCGTCGAGGACGGCTACCAAGCGACCCGGTCGATGTGGGCAGCCGTCGAAATCCTCGTCGCCACCGTCGCGGCGAACACGCTGTCCTTGGCCTCGTTTGTCAGGGATCTCGGCGTCAAGAAGGCAAAGTTCAAGTTCGACCCGGTGTCATCGGGAAGATCAGAACGACGGAAACCCGCCCACGACGCCTGGCATGGGCGCGGGCTCGAAAGCCTGGCGGTGCCCATGGGTAACGATTCCAACTGCCAGGGCGCCCAGCGCGGCTTCTTCGGCGCCTCGCAGTCGAAGAAGTCGGTGGAGTTGAGAGACGACAAGTCCTCCGGCGAGCGTGGCCCCAGCCCGACCCAAAGCCTGGACTCGCTCATCCCAAGGGGCCAGCTGACCTCCGTGTCGCAAGTCACGAAGACGACGGAGATCCAGGTGACGGTTGAAGACGTTCCGAGTCTCCACCGCGAGATGTCAGTAGGAAGAGCACATGGGTTTGCCGGGTCAAATCCAAATAATGCACAGCCAGGGCCACCGCGCTCGCTGGTGGCTAGCAATAGGGGTCAAAATCGCGGGTCCACGATAGTTCTGAAGGATATGGATGTACTGCCCAAGGATAGTTAGGCGAACTTAATAATGAACCTGTATTCTGCTTTTCGCATTGACATATTGCCCTCTTCAAAGTGATCATAGCACCACACTGGTGATCCATATTGATGCCGTCTTGTTTTCGGTCATGACCAAGGACCGCTTAGCGAAGAGCCCATCCCAAGGACAGCCCCCTACCTGCATCCTGACTGTGCCAATATTGAGCGCTCCAGCAAATGTCGAGCCGTGGCCATCCTGGCCTTGCAGTGGCCATCCGCATCCCCCTGATGGTCACAGGTTATGCCGTCTTGTGCAAATACTGCGGACGCCTCGAGCACAACTTGCATAAGACCAAGCAACGTACGCACATTGCTCGTCAGCCCGTCTCACTCTCGCTATCAGGCTTGGCAGGAGCCCAGGGCTGGTGGTGCCCACACATAGCCGTCCTCGACATGCCTTACCTGGCCTGTTTCAAGGCAATAGCGGAACCATTTGCGCACATGCTAGCGCAGATGATGGAGTCGTCACCGAGCCTAGCGAGTTTGGCGTATTCGAGACCGGCAGTACGGCAAACCGCAACCACACAGGGCTTCAGGGGTGATTTGGGTGCTGTGGATACCTACTGCGTACTACGTCCCTGTGGTAGTAATACGCATGTGTAAGTCTGTATCATAGTATGTACGTATTGGCGCAGCAGAGAAGTCTCGTCAGAAGCTACTAACCTCTTCTCCTGCGTCAAGCGAACGATAGTGGCAACGTCTGTGCTCGACAATCTAGTACCCGACACGTATTTTTGCTCCAGGTGGCTTGGAAAAGTCACGCAATGGAGTGATGGAGTGCTGTCGTCGAGATTGGGATGGCCACGATAGGAAGCTGTCACGATTCACCATCTGGCCCGTGAAGCACCGTCGGTCACGAGTGGCGGCCGTAAAACTGCATGGAAAAAAGGCGCAGGACTTCTAGAATGACGCCAAACCCCTTTTCATGCTCGTGCCGACTGTTAGTGAGGCCTGCGCTAGGTCCGAATAGGATAGCTTGGCATCTGCCCCACCATTAGCGCCTCTGAGATGGACCCGCATGTGAGGGTACCTTACCCTAGCACTGCACCACAGGAAGGTACCCTGAGCTTCCCAGGTTGGCCCTGTAAACTCACGGCCGTGCTTTCCTCAGGCTTAACTGCTTGAGCAGATTCAGCCGACACCATCGATGGTGTTATTTCAGGCTTTCTCGGTTCTTCAATCCTTGTTCGGTAGAGGCAACTGGGGTACGTATGCCTCATCAAGCACGAGGGGATTGCAGGCGAGATGGAGAAGAGAGATCTGCTGATTGGTGTATCAGAGACCTCGGAAAGAATCAAGTGGGGCAAATCGACAAGACGCAATCGCGTCGCATGGCCGCTATCAAAGTTGTGGGACGTCTGGAGTTTCGCCGTTGCCTCCGATGCATCATCATCACTTCGTCGCCGTTCCTGCATCAAGACTCTGGACTGCCGTAGACGCTGACTTAAGGGGACCCTACTACCTTACTCCTGTGCTACAGTAGTAGTGGATCGGTCTGTTAACCTTCTTTCGGACCCTGGCACTGATAACACGAATACTACTCCCCATACTTTTCATCTGGATCCCCGTCAGTGTGTCCACCAGGAGTGGTGCCCAGCCCAGTTTGCGCATCCAAGCTGAACAAATCTCGAGCATCAATGGCTATATCGGACGGCCCTTGCTGCCCATGATCATTCCATTTCCCGCCACATACACGAGAGGCCTTCCAAGATGGCGTACGAAAGGGACATAGAGATGGACAGCATCACCCCGACCAAGGTGAAGAGCCTCGGTCAGGGAAGCAGCTTCACAGTACGCGAACGGCCGCTCGAGGTGCCCAGAGTGCCCTCAGGGAGATTCCAGGCCACGCTCCACGACATCGTCGACTCCTTCCGCCGCGACAGCCAGGCTTACGCCAACAACCTCCCCAGCAGCAGCCACAGCAATGCCGGCGTCCGCTACTACGACCTCAAGACTGCGAATGCGAGGACGGCCAGTTCTGCGCTCTCCCGCGAGCTCAAGGGCCGCCATCTGCAGATGATAGCCATAGGCGGCTCCATCGGTGAGTAGTCGCAGCGCCGCTTCAACGCAGTGATGCTCTAGGATGTCCCGACGACTGACCGATCATGCAGGCACTGGACTCTTCGTCGCTTCCGGGCAAACACTGGCTTCCGGTGGTCCGGCTTCAGTGCTTCTCGCCTATATGTTTATCGGCGCGATGCTCTACTGCACCGTGCAAGCGCTGGGCGAGCTCGCGGTCATCTTCCCTGTGGCCGGCTCGTTCTCTGCTTTTGCGACTCGCTTCCTGGATCCGTCATGGGGATTCTCCATGGGCTGGAAGTAGGTGCCCCTCATCCACTGCCGCGGCGCACTTCCAGTGCCTCTCTGACCTGACTGCTGACACTCACGTCAAGTTACGCCCTACAATGGCTTGTCGTCCTCCCTCTCGAGATCATCGCGGCGTCCATGACGATAGATTACTGGGATGTCAGAGTTAACAAGGCTCTGTTTGTCACAATCTTCCTGCTCGCCATCGTCTCTATCAACCTGTTTGGCGCCAAGGCTTACGGCGAGGCCGAGTTCATCTTTGCCATCGTCAAGATAACCGCGATCATAGGGTTCATGTATGTATTAATTCGTCTCCCATACTGCCGTCGCGAACTCCCCTTCTCTACGCATGTCGACGTCCAGCGCCCGACCGCTAATAAACTTATAGCCTCTTGGGAATCGTAATCAACATCGGGGGCACGCCCACCGAAGGATACATAGGCGGGAAGTTCTGGCAGTCTCCAGGCGCCTTCCACAACGGCTTCAAAGGGTTTTGCAGTGTGTTCGTCACGGCCGCTTTCGCCTTCGCCGGCACCGAACTCGTCGGACTCGCCGCAGCAGAGACGGCAAACCCGCGCAAGTCCCTACCGACCGCCATCAAACAGGTCTTTTGGCGCATCTCCCTCTTCTACATCGTCGCCCTGACCCTCGTCGGCCTCTTGGTCCCCTACGACGAGCCCCGCCTCCTCGGGGCGAAGAGCGACGCCGACGCCACGGCGAGCCCGTTCGTCATCGCCATCGAGAGCGCGGGCTCGACCGTGCTCCCCGGCATCATGAACGGCGTCATCCTGATCGCGGTGCTGAGCGTCGGCAACTCGGCCGTGTTCGGCTCGTCGCGCACGCTCGCCGCCCTGGCCGACCAGGGCCAGGCGCCCAGGATATTCAGCTACGTCGACCGTCGCGGCCGGCCCCTCGTGGCCATCCTGTTCGCCTCGGCCCTCGGGCTGCTGGCGTACCTCGTCAACGCCAAGGGCCAGAGCGACTTCTTCAACTGGCTCCTCGCCATCAGCGGGCTGAGCTCGCTCTTTACGTGGGGCAGCATCTGCCTGGCGCATATCCGGTTCCGCCAGGCGTGGAACCAGAGGCATAGATCTCTCCACGACCTTGCGTTCCGCGCCCAGGCGGGGACTATCGGTTCGTGGCTGGGCTTGATCGCTAATATCTTGATCCTGATCGCTCAGATCTGGGTGGCTATCTCGCCCGTCGAGGACGCAGACCAGCCGCTGAGCGCGTCCGATCGCGCTCAGGAGTTCTTTCTGCAGTGCATGGCCTTGCCGATAGTGCTCCTGTTCTATCTCGGGCACAAGATCTGGTTCAGGACGAAATTTGTGCGTGTCGCTGATATGGATATCGACACGGGGAGGCGAGACTTCCGGCTCGCGGTCCTGAAGGCAAGAGAGGAGGAGGAGCGGCTGACGTGGCCGAGGTGGAAGAAGATTTATCGCTTTTTATGCTAGATGTGTCGGATAATACGATTTAATCACGCCGTTACTGTTACAACATGGCCTTATTGCCCAAGCTTTTTCCTTCTGCTATTGTTGACATTCTTCCAACGCTTTTCGACACCCACCCGGTCGCATCTGAGGTGTAGACCTTTCTCGTTCTTGGCCGCCTTACCTAGGTGGCAGGATCACATTTCCGCGATTCATGCATTATCACTCACACTCCAACACAGATATAGTATCCTCTTGGCGGATCGTCGCAGTCCAGCTATCATCAGTCAGTCGACCGTTCCATCCCAGCAACGGAGCATTCTGCTTACCTCGGGGTTCCAAGTGTACAGCTGCTCAAGCGTGATGCCCAGCGACCTCACAAGCCGCGTGCAACTGTCCGTTATCTTCCACTGATAAAACGATTTGCCTACAGATTCACAATCAGCAGCCACCCTCCCGATTATCACAAACTCCCGATTCACACTCACACCGCGTAGTAGTCCCCTCAAGCGTCGGACTAGGCCGCGCAGGCGCCACAGCCGTAGCCGTAGCGGTAACCGTCTGCGTCACGGTCTGCAGCCTCGTCACCGTCTGGTTCACCGTCAGCGTCGCCGTCACGGTCCTAGTCGCCGCGACAGGACAGGTCGAGGTCCCTCCACCGATCACAACCGTCACCGTCATCGTGGTGGTCGCGGGGGTGCCGGGCTCGTCGGACCCCGCAGGAGTCCCGCCCCCGCACCGACCGAAGACGGCGTTGCACCCCGCGCCGCAGTACTCGGTCGTGTTGCCGCAGTAGCCGTTCTCGGAGCAGCAGTCGCCGTACACGGAGCCCAGGCAGGTGTACCCGCCGCCGCAGACGCCGTCGCTGCCGTCGGGGCTCGGGATTAGGGTTCCGGTGGGGCCCGGCGGGGGAGGAGCAGACGTCGTCTGTGCTGGTGGTGGAGGGACGGCTGCCGGGTCGTCGCTGACGCAGTACGTGGCTCCCGGGAGCAGGGAACAGGTCGAGATGGTCGGGTTCAGCTGGATGAACTGCGTTACCGTCAGGCCGTGCGCTCCCGACAGGGTGGCGCAGGTGTCGCCGGCCTTGGCGACGACGGTTAGCGTGCAAGGGGCGGCGAGGACGGGGGTGAGGTATAGGCAGGCTGCGAGCAGGAAACCGGGGAACCGGGATTGGAGCATTGTTGGAGACTGGGGAGCCGGGGTATCGATCTTTCGATACCGAGCTGATCCTATTTACTGTCTCTCTTTCTGGTGTCGACGTGCATTATCTGGGGTCCGGCTATGACGGCGTTATGCTTCTGGTGGCGCGTTCTTATACGGCTGGGACGCCCACCTGTCCGGGCAGGTTGGGTGCGCTAGGCCAGCTGCGATGGGGTTGGTCATATATGAGAGTGATATTGATGTCGCTGTGAGATATACTAACCGTCTCCTCGCGTCGGGGTCATCATCAAAGACGGTCGCTCCGGGCCTGCGAGCCCAGGCCCCATCTGCCGCGAACGCGTCAACTGCTGGTCTTTACTATACTGTCGCAGCTTGTTTCTGGCCTGGCGGTCCAGACCACTAGCTACCGTTCCCAACGCGACGTCTACCCCCCTGCCGGTCGTCGCGAAGGCGCAATTACGGACAGCTCTCCATCATCAACCCGAACCTGATCAGGCTCCGAGTTACTGCAACCGGACAAGAAAATTTGCTGCATTAATATGTATGCCAATAAGACATGCCAGGGACGGGGAATTAGCCGAAGGGCCCATTGGTTAGGTGGCAATCGACGGCTGAAGGTATTCACCCGCGCGACTGGGAGGTCTGGCCTTTTGCAGGGTTCCCGGTTAAGCTTCTGGTGTGTCTCTGGAAATCTGGGGAAGCCGGCAGTGATCTGACTCTTGTGCAGGGGCAAAGCGTGTGTTTGGGACGAGACTGTACATGTTCTTGTGTGTGTACGTCGCTAGCATGCCTCAACGGTCGGACCGGTGGTCGAGTGGGCAATGCCAGAGCGACCTTCTAATTCAGCGATTGCGGTAGATGCAGAGTTGAGTGCATTTGGATGTCCCGCGATGTTGCTGTTCGGGTTTCTTCAACAGTGGACCACGCAATGTGCCTGTGCAGCACCCGTGGACTTCAAGGCCACCCCGTCGGACAGCGCGGTTCCACGGTTAGTGAATTTACTATCCCCACTGCCGCCCCTAGCAATATGGTTTTCCGGACATGACGCAATAACAGACGGGCAGCAGCAACCTGGATAGTCTCCGAGGCCGGAAACTGGTCGCCCTTACCCTTACCCATCCATGCCTGAAGGGAGCCACTACCGGGGCCGGGCCTGGCTGCTTCCCCGCATTCAGCGCCGAGCCGAGGGCACCATCCCCGCATATTAGCGCTTGTTCGGGTGCTCCCTCGGCCGTTGGTATATGCCTTATCTATCGATGAACTTGGGGCCTGGTTATTCTTTTGCATCGACTGGCTATTCCTCCGATCACACCGCTGTTACTCAGTCCGGCGAAGCAGGATGTCGACCTCAAACAACGCAGCAGCCGACAAGGCAGGCGGCACACAAGCCCCGACCCCAACTGACGCGATCGAGCCACACATCCTGGCCAAGCTAGACCCGGACTTTGTCAAGTATTACGTGGACGTACTCTCCAAGAACCCTCCCGCGCAAGCAGTCTCGATCGACCAAGTACGCGCACACCCGGAGAAATTCCGCGCGCCAATCGCCCTCGACACGACCGGCTGGGAACGGGTTGTCGACCGTGCTGTCAAGTCCGCAGACGGGGCCGAAGTACCGGTCAGGATCTATTATCCGGATCCGAGCGTGCACGGCGACGGACCGTATCCTGTGCATCTGAACTTCCATGGTAAGTCTGACCACATCTCAAATTTTCGTCTGGTCTCCTGCTAACAGTGCCAAGGGGGCGGGTTCGTGCTCGGCGACCTGCAGTCCGAGGCCCAGCTGTGTCTCAGCATGCGGGACGGCGCCGGTGTGGCGGTGATTGACGTTAATTACCGGCATTGTCCTGGTATGGTCTTCCATCCGCGACTAAGTCTATTAAAGTTCAGTTGATTGCTGACCATTTCGTCTAGAGACTCTATGGGGCAAATGCGTACAAGATGCATGGGCGGCACTCTGCTGGGTGAGACGCCATTGCCGTTGTTTCCAGTGTCTTCGATCTTAGTGCTCACAAGCCCGGAAACTAACATGACGTTTTCAGGCTCGGGAGTCCGCATCCTCCCTCAACCTCGATCCCGCCTCCGTCTCCATCGGCGGCGTATCCGCCGGCGCGCACATAACCTTAATCCTGCAGCACCTGGCCCGCGACGCGGGCGTTCCACTCAAACTCTGCATGCCCAGCGTCACGCCCTCGGCCGAGGGGTTCACCTACAAGTTCTACACCGAGTCGCCGTTCCCGTCCTTCCACGAGTTCTATCGCGGGCCCGTCCTGCCGTGGGCGCGCATCCAGTGGTTCGGGAAGTACTGCATGCCGCCCGAAAAGCTCGCGGAGCTGAGGGGTATGTGGCCCGACTGGTGGTTCTCGCCGCTCAAGGCGAGGAATTGGGATGGGTTGTGCGATACGTATATCAGGACGGCGGAGTGCGATGTCCTGCGGGATGAGGGGGAGGCGTACGGGATGAAGTTGGTTGCGGGCGGGAATAAGGTCACGTTTAAGAGGTATTTGGGGTCACCGCATACGTTTATGTATCTGACGTGCATGAAGCAGAAGCATGTGTTTGACGAGGATAGCATTGCTGCTTTGAAAATTGCTCACGGCTTGCCTTGATGGAGGGATTGGGGAAGGCAGAACGTGGTGCCTGCGGGTGTGAAGCTTTGGACATGCAGGGCCGATGTTTCACAGTTGAGAAAGAGCTGGTCGTTGGGAACCAGGTCGAACCCCCGAGTGCCTGGCAGGAAGTGCAGCTTCTTCATACAAGATTACACCTACTATTCCTTACTCCTAGAAGGGTATGCATGGCACTCATTCTTTTTACAACCGAATCTACATCGTCCCTGTCTCCGTCCGGTCTACAGTCGAGCATTGTCCTCACCGTGGAGGACAACACTCGCAAAAGCATCGCCACAGCAGCCACCTGGATCAGGTTCCATGGGCTCAGAACCACGGCGCTTGAAGATCGCCATCGTGGGTGGCGGAATCTGTGGCCTCGCTCTGGCAGCGGGCTTGTGCAAGATTCCCGCCCTCGAGATCCACGTCTATGAGGCTGTCCCGTCGTACAAAGGTATAATCCGGCTTAGAGGCCGCCCGTCAGAGTACACGCTTCAGCTGGGGTGCTTACATATGCTGATGATAGATAACTCGCAGATGTTGGTGCTGGCCTGGCCCTGCACTTGAATGCTATTAACGCGATGGCATCCATCGGGCCCGAAGTGCGGCAGGCCTACTTCAACAAAGCCATGACCATGGGCGACGAGGACCAAGAGATGGTGACCGAAGTCATACTGGCCCACGGACCTCACATGGGAGAATTAGTGGCAGAGCTGGGCAGGGCCCAGGGGAGACAAAGCGTCAGTCGGGCAGATTTACTGGCAGGCCTACTGGAGCTTATCCCACGAGAATGCATCACCTTCGGCAAGAAGCTCGTCCGCCTCCACGACCCCGACAACAGCTCAGCTCTCTCTCTCGAGTTCCAAGACGGCACTCTTGCTCAAGCAGACTGCGTCCTCGGCGCGGACGGCATACACAGCACAGTCCGCAAATACGTCCTCGGAGCCGAACACCCAGCCGCCACCCCGAAAAACCACGACCGGTGGCAGGTCTACCGCACACTCGTAACCACAGAAGAAGCTCGAAAACACATCAACGAGAAATGGACCCGCAACGTCCCCATCCTCCTCGGTCCGAAGGGCCACGTCAACTGCATCCCGCTGAACAAAGGCACACGACTCAGCGCCGGAGTGGCGGTTAGAGGAACCGCGCTCGCGGACGGAGGGCACGACAAGGCTCTGGATCCGGCGTTATACGCAGATTATAGCGAAGACGCGCAGCGGATTGTCCGCTTGGTCGCGCGAGACACGAGCGCTTCGTGGAGCGTGGGCGATCACGACCACGCGCCGACGTACTGCAAGGGGAGGGTGGCGGTGGTGGGGGATGCGGCGCATGCTTCGTTGCCGTTTGCGGGGAATGGGGCGGCGCAGGCGCTTGAGGATGCTGCTGTGTTGAGCTGTATATTTAGGGAGGTGGGTGAGAAGGAAGATAGGCTTGTAGCGCTGGGTGTGGGTAAGAGGCAGCGGACTGTGGCGGCGCTCTCTGCGTACAACGCTGTCAGACGGGGTCGGTCACAGGCGGTGGTCGAGTTGGCGAGGAAGTTTGGCCGTATATATGCTTATGCTGAAGGGGGCTTGCATGAGAATCCGCGGGAGATGAGGGCGTTCTTTGCGGAGGCTGCGGCGTTTACTAATGACTTTGATGTTGGGCAGCAGAACAAGGATGGTGTTGCCGCCTTCCGGGCTGGTCTTGAGTAGCCCAGCGGGAAGTTTGGTTTTTGTGACCGTCCTCCATCAACTAACTTATATCAAGTTTGGGCACAGATATCAAAATGCATTGGTATGTAGACTTGAGCGGTTGTAGTAATTTTTAATTGCCCCATAACTAGCATTAACGTAATCCACAAGCGAAGCGATCGACCAAGCGGGGCGATCAATTCCACCACCCCTTAGATTATTATCCTCCATTGCACCACCACAACCCTTTCAATTGACTACAATTACACTAGAAACTGACGAATCAGACAATTCTCCAGCTTCCTGGCAAGTTCGTGCGTTATGGCCAGGCTGGCCGCAGACGCTACAGCACCTCGCCTTCGTACGAGCCCCTCCTGCACGACTACCATTCTGTCGACTTTCCTGTAATATCTGCTCA
>SMOB01000378.1:0-42547 GCA_007388105.1 Coniochaeta prunicola
GCGAGACCTCTGAGGACAGTGACTCAGAGTAGTTTCGATTAGTTTGAGGTGTTGTGGTTGGATTGACTTATAGATGGCGATTGATGTTTAATACAAGTGCGCGACTCGTTATGCTGCGCGACTCGTTATGCAAGTACGTTATTCGTCCAAGGAAGCTCTAGACCCCATAACGCCATGACTCCATAAGTGCAGAAGGTCTAGACATTGTAACTCTGTCCTGGTGTTAGCATGGACGACATGGTACCCAGCAACGGGCCGCAATATCAGAAGCGACCTACATTTGCGCCCCAAATAAACGGCATCATTCTCCTTGTTGTCCTCTCGGGCTTCGTCTAAGAGCTTATCGATGCCTCTTTGCTTGAGTGCCACCTAAGGAAAAGCGGATCAGTCTTCCAAACGGACAGCGATTTGACTACGAGGGCATCACATACGCCCAAGCACTTTTGATAATCTTTGAACAGAGCAGCACACTCATTGTTCTCGCTGGAAGCGGTGCCTCTAAGATATTCTGCATCGTCATCAGCAGCAGGAACGCTATGTTGCGGAGTGTCGACGGATCTCAAACTCACTTTCACTGTACCACTTCAGGAAACAGGTATCATATTTCCTGAACAATCAGCATTCCATTCCGTTGATGTGTAACTCTTCGTAGTAGCGAAGAGACATACTCCTTAACTTCATTGCACTCTGGCGCAAGCGAAGCAGACATTTTGGCTGTCGTTCAGCTTCGTGGTTGAAGGACTTGCGTTTCAATACTGGGGAAATCCCAAAGCCAAGCTTCCTGTGTCTGTGCAATGCAGAACTATTTCCACAACAGGCTAGTTTTATTCATAAAATCCGCCTGCAACAGGCCCTTACCTTATGACTCCACATCATCGCAACTTCACCCTTGACGCATCTCTCTCTACATGGCTAGGTACTGTGACAGATCTCTTCCTCTTTATTTCTCACTACAGTGGATATGACAGGGAAATCTGGCCAGTGTCAAGAGTCATCTGCTCTTACTGACTGAAGCCCTTGGTGCAGTGCCAATAATAAAGTCTTTGCATTGGTTTTCACTTGATATGAAACTAGGCTTTCAACGCCTTATCTTGTTCCAGAGATTTTGATTTTATATAAGCGAATATCCCGCCTGAACA
The DNA here is from genome assembly GCA_007388105.1 of Coniochaeta prunicola. NCBI lineage: Eukaryota > Fungi > Ascomycota > Sordariomycetes > Coniochaetales > Coniochaetaceae > Coniochaeta > Coniochaeta prunicola. The sequence continues at coordinate 1,140 of SMOB01000378.1, forward strand.
ATGTATCCTCCAACAGAACATACATGTGTTTGCGACAGTAAAGAGGGAGAAACTCAGCTTGTTGATCACCACACATCAGCCTTGCCTGACATTTCGTCCGGGCTCCTAGATTGTCTAGGCGGCGGTGTCTCGATGGCTGCATGTTCTTGCGCTTGTTGAACACGCGATTCTGCACGAATTTGGGGAGACTCTGGGGCAACTCGTGCATGATTCCTTCCAGCTCATGTTGTTCTGCCTCGGACAGGGTGCTAACGTCCATATGAGCTCTGATGCTCGCCAGGATTTCAGGCATGCAGTTCTTGATAGCCTTAGGGAGCGGCTAAGACGACCCAAACCATCAGTCTTGAACATTTGGCCAACAATTTCGAGCTTCACTCACCTCCAGAAACATCTCCTGGATCCTCTGAAAGTGCTTGACCAGGGCGTTGGGCGTGATATTGACACCATGGAGGACTCGCATTTCATTGGAGATGTCCACGAACGCATGCCCATTTCTCCTCCGTTCGATGAGCATGGACTCCAGGGTCTGGGACCAGCCGTCCTTTGGCGATTGTTGGCTCAGGTGGGACGGACCGCTAGGCACGAACATCGGCGAAATCATGTTGCCGTCGACCGCAATCTGTTCGTGTTGGTTCAGGCTGGTGGCTCGAATCCTGGTCCCGGCAAGGACATTCTTTGTCGATGTTGCGCCCCCATTTTCCCACATGCTGACAAGTTGTCCCTCGTCAGTCATGCCGGGGTCCAGACCAGGCAGAGCGACAAGAGAAGGATTGATATAGCCGTAACCGCTGAGATTGTCGGGCGGGGACTCGGAAGGCAAGGTGTTGACCGGAGGTTCGCAAACCCCCTGATACGAAGCATGCTAGCCAATCTCATTGACGCTGGGTACACCTGCCAGAGTGATTCCTGACATGTTTCCGTTGCCGGGAGCTTCGTGCAATTCACCACCGTAGTCCATGCCGGAGTCATGGAGGCCTGGGGCTTCCGTAGGATCGTAGCAGGCATTCATTCGCTTCAATTCGACTCTCCAGTCATCCCAAGACTTCTGGTTTGACATTTTCGTCCTCGCTGTTTGTTGTCGCAACTCTCGCCGGCCCAGTTGGTGCAGCTTTCTGGCGATGGTGTAGTATCAGATCTTGAGTACAGACGAGATCCACGAAGGAAAGTAGTTCGATATCAAATATCTCGGGAACAGAGACACTCCAATGATAAGGCATTGTGCCCATTATCGAAAGCAATTAGAGGCTCTATGTCTCGAAGCACCGCCCTAGTTGTCGGGCAAATAAATAAGGTTGCACTTCGTTGCGAGGGCCCGAGAGGTGGAGCCAGCATGATGCCACAGCTTAAAACGTGGACCAGTGATAGGTATGTTTTTTAGGATTGAGCCGCATGTGTAGGAAAGCAAGGTAGTAAAACATGGTGTTGGTTCTCGTGGAACTCAGTCTTGGCTCAGAGCTATGCAGCATGCTGCCAGCCTTACAGTACATGTATGCCCAACGATTGGGTTACTGGCTACAGCTCTCGCCCGAGGCACCAAGCTGGCACCAAGCTGGCATGGAGCTAATTCCGTGCCACCGCGAATATGGTCTGCCAGTGCTCCAAAGGAAGCATTAAAGGCGTGGCAGAACCAACTTGGTATTTTCCTACGATAAGTTCCATAGCACACATCCACAGACCCATACCGCCATCCCGTGTCTTCCACTATGTCGGCTCACGGCTCTTGGTCTGTCATTGCCCGTCATGAGTCTATCAGCAGCTCGATGGAACAGGTACGGCTGAGTTCTCCAATTACCGCAGCCAGGCACTCCGAAGCTGATGATCCCCCCTGACGCTGACCAGATCTTGCAAGAAGCTCTTGATCGAGCTGGGCCAGAGATCGATATGATCATAAGCCGAGAACTGCACCGATTGTGGTGCTGCGGCGACTGCTGCACTACCTGCGACCACAGCACCGAAAATGCAAGACGGCATCACGATCACGCTCACCTGCGTTGCTCGAATAGCGACAGCCAAAGTGACAAAAAGGATGGAAGCCACGTTTCTGGGCTTCCATGACAGGCGGTGTCGAGTATAGTCTTCTAAGGTTATTTCGTGAATCCCGGGTCAATCCTGGGCTTGTGTGTGTCCTGAACCCACATGGTGGGATATGGAAGTTGCAGTATATGCTTCAACACTGCTTGTCGTTTCTTTTCTCGGATATCACTTACGGTGTGAAAAATGTGAACAAGGTAGTACAAGAATGGAGCCTAAAGCAGCGTGTAGGACTCTTAGCACCCCTACCGCAGTTTCTTTCTTTCTTAGCAGCACACCAGAGACATACCGGTATGATACTCGCACCGGGCACTCTAACTGAGATAAATTTTGTTGAATGTGACCTTAATAGTCCAGACTTCCGCTGCATCATTCTCTCGAGCCTTCCACTTGCCTTGATACTAATCATCTCTCCTACAGTCACGAATGTCTCTTGCCCTAGCTTGACAACTTGTTCTGTAGTACCTTATGCATGATCTACCTAACACCCCAACTAGAAACTTTGTTACCTTCTGTTTCTTATCTTTTATCTAACTCGGGCCTTAGCCCATCTTGGTACTTGTACAAAGAACGTGGATAAGACAGGCCAATTCGTCTGGATTGGAAGTACAGATACTCTCCATTTCTAGAGTGCCCCACATTGCCCCAAGTGATTTTCTATCAGCCATCAGGTCCAACATTCGTAGTCGCAACACTCCGCGTCACGGAGAAGCATAGCACCTATTGCAATGGACGCCTCGCAGGACTTCAAGTCCTTGCAGGACAGGATTCAAGGTGCCCTAGTAGCGACAACGAGATCCGCCAATGGACTTGCAAGCGAGGATCTTTCCTTTCTGCGCACTGTTGACCCTGCAGTGGCTTCCAAGCTCGACGACAACACCACGCGCCTCATCCGGCTCTCTGAAGAGCTCCTCAAGTCGGCCGGAAAGTTCGTCGGCCAGCCAGCCCCCTCAATCGAAGATGCCGACGATATAGACATCAGCTGGCGTGGTGTCGTGGACGTCGTCGACACCCTCCTCGAGAAAGCAGATACCTGTCTCGACGAGTACACGGGTCTGATCAAGAGGAAGGAAGCGCCAACGCCAGAACCGGTAGGTTGGATGCAAAGTCCTTTCTAACGGTGCACACCAGACTAATATACGCCAGGGTCGAGCGTCCAAGAAACCGAAGCCGACTACCCAGTTAGATTGGTCCATGAAACGAGCGAACATCATCAAGCCTCAGAACGCCTTCGAGCGCAAGGTCGATAACTTTGAAATTGGTCCATGGAAGCCACTACTTACCAGGAAGCCTCATGCGACTCTGCCTCTGGACGAGAGTTTGTCCACCTTTGTCGACGGCGACAACACCACACAGTATGAACACCTTACTTTCTTACCCCTCAGTGCGTACAAGTCAAACCACATGCGCCAATGCATCCAAGAGCGGGTGAAGTTGAGAAAGCAGAAGCGCAAACTTAAGCCAAGATCCAGGAGATACCATGGCACTAACAAAGCATCAAGATATAACCATCCTTACAAGACCGAGATCCTGAACTTGTCGTACCCGAAGCGCGTATACGAGACGAATGAAGCAATCCCGTACCTCCCCTTCGATTCGACGACGGCGACATGGGTCGATACCTACGAGGGCGTCCTCGAGATGCTTGAGGAACTAAAAAAAGCGAAGGAGATCGCTGTGGACTTAGAACATCACGATTATAGGACATACCCCGGCCTCACGTCGTTGATGCAGATCAGTACCCGAGAGAAGGACTGGATTGTAGATACCCTGCGGCCCTGGCGGCACAAGCTCGAGATCCTCAACGAAGTCTTTGCCGATCCAGGCATCATTAAGGTCCATATACGTCCCGTTCCCAGCCTGGTTTTTACTAACATTCATAGGTCTTCCACGGCGCATACATGGATATTATTTGGCTCCAGAGGGATCTAGGTTTATATATTGTCGGCCTGTTTGACACTCATTACGCTTGTGACGCCCTCGACTACCCCGGAAAAGGCCTAGCCTTCCTGCTTAAGAAGTTCTGCGACTTCGACGCAGACAAGAAATACCAGATGGCCGACTGGCGGTTACGGTGCGTCAACCCCTCACATCCCCAACCTCTTCCCCCCTAACATATGTTTTTACAGACCTCTCCCAGATGAGATGTTCTACTATGCCCGCTCCGACACACACTACTTGCTATACATCTACGACATGGTCCGCAATGAACTGGTCGAAAAGTCGGATCGCTCTGTCCCCGAGAAAAACTGGATAGAATGGGTACTCCAAAAGTCCAAAGAGATCTCTCTCCAGCGCTACGAGACTCCCCTGTGCGACTTGGAGACGGGCAAGGGCTCGCGTGGTTGGTTCAACGTCCTTGTCAAGTCGCCTTCGGGCTTCAACAGCGAGCAGTTTGCGGTCTACAAGGCCGTATTCAAGTGGCGTGATGACCTGGCCCGGCAGGAAGACGAGAGTCCCCATTTCATCATGGCCCAGCACGTGGTTGCTGATATTGCTAGGGTGCTCCCGGCCGACCCGAAGGCGCTCTGGAGCCTGCTCCCTAACGTGTCCCAGATAGTTAAGTCGCGGATCGATGAGCTCTTCAACCTTATTCAAGAAGCGAAGGAGAAAGGAAGAGGAGGGCCGAGCATGATGGATTTCTACAGGGGGACGACTTCAGTGGCCGCGGTGGCGAGGCGAGTGTTTGGTGTCAGGGAGGAGGGGAAGAGTAAAGTTGCTGAGATGGCTCTGCCGGAGATTGAGGAATTGAAGGCCGAGAGGAGCCAGCTTTGGGGCGATATGCCGATTAGTTCGCGGTGGGAAGGCGGGGAGAGACGCAAAGAGGAGGGGCAGATTGCTTTACCGTGGACTACGTACATCCAGGGTATGTCTGAGGACGTCATGGATGTTGAGGAGCCGGCGAGCACAGAACTGGATATGATTCCCATTCAGGATCCGGAGCCGGAAGCTGCGCCGGATGAGGACTTCACGCTCAAGCAGGGCAAGGGGAGGGGGAAGAAGAGAAAGACCCAGGAGATGGAGGAGGAGCAAGAGGACAATGACACGGAGCAGCCTGCGTCCGACTCGAAGCCGACGACTGAGGGCGAGGGGGAGACGCCCGCCACCACTGAGGATGAGGAGCGGAAGGCTAGGAAAGCCGAACGAAAAGCAAGGAAAGCGGCAAAGAAACTTGCAAAGAGCCAGGTGAACGGAAAGTCTACTGCCGTAGGCGATGGGGAGGCAGAGGATGACGAGGAACCGTTCGACTACAGCAAGGCCGCAACGGTGCTCCACGCGCAGGGAGGGGCTAACGGCGACGGTAACGGACAGCGCCGAGGCAAAAAGCAGAAGGTTTTTGATCCTTATGCTGCGAAGACGCAGGATAACTCGCTCAAGGGAGCAAGGAAGATGAACTATGAGAAGTCGGGGAGGACGGCCACGTTTAGGAAGTGAGGCGGCGGTTGGTGAGCATGGAATGCAAGACATTGCACGGTGCGGCATGGTTGCTTGTACTTCATCGGACTATGAACGGCAATGCTCCTAGGGATGGCGTGTGCACAGCTTGATGTTCTTATTCGCCGCCCAGACGATAGCTTGTCTAAGGTAGACACGGGCGCCTGCTGTATTTGGCGCAGCCTTGAAAGATGAGATTACGAGGATGCTCGCGCATCGCTAAGCCATAGTCTGAGAAGGGATGAATGACATCAAGATTAAAATACTTGTCTATCCTTCTTGTCTTCCAAGAGTGACCAGACTCACAACTATGTAGGCTCCCATGATGTACTGGTTTAGAAGACGGCTCGAGGTCTTCGGGATGTCGTCGTTAGGTCAGCATGTGCAATTAACAATGCCTCAAGAACTATGACAGGATCGGTAGATGAAGTTCTCCCACCACTCATAGGAAAAGACGACGTGGGGGTCTGTTGCGCATTGTGTTGGCAAAGTGGGCGTCAAGTAGAAGCGTCGTCTGTTTCTGTTGTGGCTTCGTGACACGACAGGTGAAAAAGGATAACGAGCCCGTCATTACCACCCCGTCACGCCCGAAAGTAAATCACACGACCTTGAGGCCGACATTGGACATGGTCGTACCAGGAGACAGGAGACGTAGGCTGTCATCCGTTGTCCGGCAGTCCGTTCTGGTCACCTTACCCGTCATGCCCCAACGGGCACTTTCATCCCACCTCACTCTAGGTACCCATTTTCGCTCCAAACCGCTCATACGTCTATGTAACAGCCGGACGTGAGGGACAGTGGAAGCGCCTGGACGGGCATCTTGTCGTCGTGTCCGGTTTACCCAGCGTAACCCAACGTTTCCAACCAGGAGACGAGAGGTTCCTTCCCTGCAAGAGCTCTGCAACAGTTGCAGAAAGCTTGTGGATGGGGGAATTGTTGGTCCACTTACAGCTCAAGCAAAGCTCCACCCCCGCTTTCCATCTTCAGGTCTTGCTGCAGGTGACACACACTCTAAGATGTGACTTCCTTACCGGGTAGCTTCCAGCTGTTAATCCAAGGTTTGCTTCCGTCGTTGTTAAGAAAAGGTAAGGCTCTGGTGTGTCAACAACAACGTTGGCAATCGGTAATCTGGACTGCTTGTCGTGGGGCCTTGGTGTGATCATTTCATCAATCCTTCTCGTGTTTTCTCACCGCATTTCTTACCACCTCCTATTGTTCGATTGTGGGCAGCTACCATACCTAGTCTAGTTACCTGCTATCTAAGTACAGGTGAGACGTTCCAGCTCTTCTACATCGTGAACCTTCCTTCCTCTGTACCGAGAGCTTCTGAAACGGAGTAACTTGAGTTTAAGTCTTGTATCCTTTCATTGTGAGACTTCTACTCCAAGTGTCGTCTCGGCCTCAATTCTACGGGGCCTAACTGTGACGCTGTGTGATACTGTCGGCCATTGTATGCTTCACTTATAAAGATGATCACCCAATTTGGGCTCACGCAAATACACCCCGATATGGAAACTATGGCCATGACCATGACCAGTCCCTGGGCTTACAAGTTGCCTTCGGGCTCGCAGACATCCTCAATGGATCCCAAAGAACGCTTCTATCGCCAGTTTCAGACGTCTGTGACAGGTAAGCCGAAGCCTGGTCTGCTTGCTCGAACTTCATCCCACTAAGACTCTACAGCCCTCCAAGAGCAGATCAGCCAGCTCGGAAGCTTCGCTGCCATAGGCGGAGAGCGACAAGATGCCATCGAGAATGTCCTAGCCGGCATCTCCAGGCTCTCAAACGAGGTAGCCGACGCCTCAGACTTTGTCCCTGCCTACGACCAGAGAACCTACTCCCAGGTACGTCCCATGTCATCCTACGGGTAAACTTGCACTGACTCCAACAAGACGCTCAAATCCCTTACCGACCAACTCAATACCGTCACTGCCCAGCTAGCCCCCAAATCTCGCTTCCAGTTCAAAAAGCGCACCACCACCTCTCCTCCAGCAGACGCCAAACCCGACACCCGCCACATGCTCTCATCCGGCACCGACGCACCAGCCAGCACCATCGCTGCATCGCCACTAACAGCCGAGCCATCTAACACAGAGCAAACCACCATCACTGAGACCGGGCTCGGAGACGACGCCACCCCTAGGGAAGACGACGCCGTATCCCCGCTACCAACACACTTCAAGAACTACAACGAGGAGCTCTCCCGCCCCTCGTCGGGCATCCGCAAGCCCTCCTTCTCGGCCGCGCGCGACATCGCCATCTCGGACCACACGGGCCTGCACATCATCCTGCCGCCGTCGGCCGCGCGCGCCACGACGGCCGGCCGGCTGACGGGGCTGAAGCGGTGCATAGTCGACATGTCGGTGCCGACGCTGGGCAAGTCGGCGGCGCCGTTCGCGAGCCTGGCGCTGCGGGACATTAACGGGTGTCTGATCGTTGCCGGGCGGGTGAGCGGCGCGACGCACATCACCGGCGTCAGGAATAGCGTGGTCGTTGTCGCGGCCGGCCAGGTGAGGATACACGAGTGTCGGAATGTCGATTTCTACCTGTGGTGCGGGAGTCATCCCATCATCGAGGACTGCGTGGGGGTTAGATTTGCGCCTATTCCGGAGGTTTACGTGAGTTTATACTCCTATCCGGAGGGCAGAACAGAGGAAAACTGACATGTGATAGATCACTGATCAAGAGGAACGAGACAAGAACCTCTGGGACCAAGTCGACGACTTCAAGTGGCTGAAGGCGGATCAGAGCCCGAACTGGACGGTGTTACCGGAGGAGGAGAGGCTCAAGGATGAGATCTGGAGGGAGGCTGTGCCCGGTCGTCCAGGCGCGGGAACAGAAGACATACTGAAAGAGGTCGGAATCGCGAAGACGTATTGATGAGGCGGGGTGTTAGCTGGAGTTCAGCTTGGGAGTTTGCGGTGACTTCATCGTGGTTTGGGCGGAAAAGGTATGGGCGAGCCGTCGGTAGCAAGAAGAATCGATATGCGATGCATTAACGCCTGCTGCTAATCCTGGTATCTCGTCCAATGCCCCTGTCCGTATCTAACGACTTGCAGTGTGTGATCCCGATCTCATTGTTGTCGTCGGATGCCTGTATCTGACTTTAACCAATCTACGTCTCTCCTGTCAGTGAGACGTGCTCTCCCTCGCCTCCTACCCGTCACCGCATAACCATATCCCGAGCCTCACTCTCCTTCTTCCCCTCTTCCCCGTCAGTCTTCCCTTCGGACCCGTCGTCCCCGACGCCGAACCGGATGCCGACCTCCCTCAGCGCCCTGAGCACCTCCTTCTGCTGCCGTATCCGCGCCTGCAGTTCCTCTATCTCACGCTCCTGCTCCGCCACCGTGCGGCCCACGTCCGGCAGCGCCCTAACCTGCTGTCTCGCCCGCTGGAGCCTGTGCTTGATCGGGTCCGTGGCGGCGGGGACTTCCTTCAGCGAGAGCGGACCCGTGGGACTGGCTGTGGTTGGAAGCGGAGTGGCGGCTGAGGGTGTCGGCTGTGAGGCCTGCGCGGGCGAGGCGAGGGGGTTGAGGTTGTTGTTGTTGTTGTTAGAGGAGGAGGATGGGGGAGGACGCAGGCGGGAGAGGATGGTGGATAGTTCCGGGAGGGGCGAGAAGGCGTCGGGAGAGAGGGTAGGTGTGGTTGTTGACATTGTGGTGGTGGTGTTCGCTGTTCGAAGGGGATTGAGATTGGGATCTCGTTTGATTATGCTGTGACGGTAGGTTGGCTTGGAATACAGCTGGAGAATAAGGCGTGATACGGTTGCAGCCAGCAAGCGCCGCTGACTTTCGTCACTTTTCGATGTTTCTTAGCAAGGTTAACAAAGTTAAGTTCGGAGGTCGCACCGGCTCGGACCCGCCATTTGGAGCACCGACGGGACCTGACGGGAGTCGTGGCGACATGTCCGGGCCGCACCTTCGATACGGAATAAACTCCCGTCAATTTTGACTCACAAACGCCATTGGTGTCCGAGGAACTCAAGTTAACTTGACTAACATATAAACATAAAATTTCAATTTAAGAGCTATAGGAGCAGCTATATAACTTGTACAGCTCAGAATTTCCAATTAGATACCTGAGGACGTACCTAGGTAGATGCTACCTTAGGCATAAGCGGAAGCCCGGGCAGGCCCAGTACCTAAGTTGGGCAAAACGGAGTGTCGTTGAAATATCCCGTCTTCCAGGTTAGGTAGGTAGTCCACCGTTTTGATTGACTTGAGTTCAGGGCAGCCCGATTAGGTTAGGTAGGGTACAGTAGGGGACGGGAGGTAGGTCCATTTGACGTCACGGCCCGATAAGGTGACCGTTTTGGCGGGGTCGTACAACATCCCACTACGTAACAACTAAGATGGATGGAAATCTCTCAACAAAATAATCTCGCGATAATTTTCAAGAACCTATATCTCGCACCTACACTTGTTCTTTTCTTCTTCCTCTCGTTACAGATACCCAATTGAACCCATAGCAGGAATAAAACACACAGAATCGCAATCATGGCCCCCGAACACAATGCGTGTCTGAGTACGTCCGTCCAGAACCCCCGCCACGCTGACGGTCGCAAGCCCGACTACTTCCTGTCGGCCTGCTACATCCTCATATACCTCGAACTCGCATGGCTAATATTTGTGCTGTTACGCACCCACAGTCGTGATTGACGGCTGGGGCATCCCATCGCAACAATCCCCCAAGAATGGCGATGCCATCGCCGCCGCCAAGACGCCCGTCATGGACGAGCTGTCCAAGAGTGCTACGGGCTTCACCGAGCTTGAAGCATCGTCTCTCGCTGTCGGTCTGCCCGAGGGCCTGATGGGTAACTCCGAGGTTGGCCACCTGAACATTGGTGCTGGGCGTGTGGTGTGGCAGGACGTCGTCCGCATCGACCAGTCAATCCGGAAGAACGAGTTTGCTAGCAACGACGTGATCAAGAAGACGCTTGAGACCGCCAGGGATACAAATGGACGGCTGCACCTGTGTGGATTGGTCTCGCATGGTGGTGTTGTGAGTTGCACTCTTACAGCCCTGTAGCAGACAGTCACTTACACGAAAGCATAGCACTCCAAGCAAGAACACCTGTACGCCCTCCTCCGCGCCGCCAAAGAAGCCGGCGTTCCCAAGGTTTTCATCCACTTCTTCGGCGACGGCCGTGATACCGACCCCAAGTCTGGCGCTGGTTACATGGAAGAGCTCCTCGGAAAGTTGAAGGAGATTGGCGTCGGCCAGATCGCCACTGTCGTCGGCCGTTACTACGCCATGGACCGCGATAAGCGGTGGGAGCGCAACGAGCTTGCGCTCAAGGGCATGGTTCTCGGCGAGGGCGAGGAGAGTGACGATCCCGTCAAGACAATCAAAGAGCGCTACGAGAAGGGCGAGAATGACGAGTTCCTCAAGCCTATCGTTGTAGGCGGCAAGGAGGCTCGTATCCAGGGTTAGCTTGCTCCCCTGTCCGCATTCCCCTAACGACCTCGACTAACACATTCTAGATGGCGACACCGTGTTCTTCTTCAACTACCGCTCTGACCGCGTGAGACAAATCACCCAGCTCCTTGGCGACGTTGACCGTTCCCCGCTACCCGACTTTAAGTACCCGAAAATCAACCTTATAACCATGACCCAATACAAGCTTGACTATCCTTTCGAGATCGCTTTCAAGCCCACGCACATGGGCAACGTGCTGGCCGAGTGGCTCGGCAAGCAACAGGTCGAGCAAGTTCACATTGCCGAAACTGAGAAGTACGCCCACGTCACTTTCTTCTTCAACGGCGGCGTCGAGAAGCAGTTCCCCCTCGAGACCCGCGACCAAGACCAGGACCTGGTGCCCTCCAACAAGTCCGTGCCAACCTACGATAAAGCCCCTGAGATGTCCGCCGACGGAGTCGCCAACCAAGTCGTCAAGCGTCTGGGCGAGCACAAGTTCCCCTTCGTCATGAACAACTTCGCCCCGCCGGACATGGTTGGCCACACGGGCGTGTACGAGGCCGCCATCATCGGCTGCGAGGCCACGGACCGCGCCATTGGCAAGATCTACGAGGCGTGCAAGAAGGAGGGCTACATCCTATTCATCACCTCGGACCACGGAAACGCCGAGGAGATGAAGTTCCCCGACGGCAAGCCCAAGACCTCGCACACGACCAACAAGGTGCCCTTCATCATGGCCAACGCGCCCGAGGGCTGGAGTCTGAAGAAGAGCGACGACGCCGTGCTGGGCGATGTCGCGCCCACGGTGCTGGCCGCCATGGGGCTGCCGCAGCCGGAGGAGATGACGGGACATAGCTTGTTGATTAAGTCTTAAAGAAGGTGTTCGGGGATGTAGTATACCTAGGGTGGAGCAGGCGCAGATAGAGGATAGACAGGGCTGTATTAGGGGGCAACGAATGAAATGAAAATATCCTACCGTGCCTATGTTGCAAGTCGTGTCGTGCGCTGTACGATGGTAACCGGCCATTCCCGCCTTTTGCTGATCCTTTCTAGAGTAGGTACACCAACCCAATTCCCATTTCTCCAACTCACATCTTCCCCTATTACCTCGTCCCCCTCTTCCTCCCCTCCCGACCCTCCCTCTCCAGCGCCTCGGCGCTAACCCAGACAGCCTCTTTCAACTTGCCCACCACCTCGGGCTGGTTCGCAAACGCCCTGTCCAGTATATCCTCCAGCTCCTTCTCCACCTTTGCCAAGGGCCTCGCCCCGGCTTTCCTGACTTTTGCGTCGTGGACCATCCCGCCCCATCGGCTCGTAAAGGCGTATATGCTCTGCCGGAGCAGGTCGTCCAGCTGCTCGCTCGGGTTCTTCTTCTCGTCGCCGCTCTCGCCGGCCCCGTTCCTACCTCCCGCGGACGGAGCCGGGGAGGGCAAATGCGAGCTGAAGGGCCGGGGGATGTAGCTCCCCAGCCCGGCCAGGAAGCCCAGCCCGGCCTGCACGGAGGAGGAGAGGGAGAGGGTCGAGTCCCAGATTTGGGTGAAGTGCTGAAGACCGTCCGAGGATGCGTGGTGGCCGGCGGCGGGGTGGGAGGAGGAGGGAGTTATCTCGAGGGAGACGAGTTCGTTCTTGAGGATGAGGAGGTTCTTGATTGTGAAGAGGTCGGGGTCGGTGCCATTGCGGGCTGACCTGATGCGCGCCGTGGCGCGATGGAGGGAGGCGAGAGAGGCGGAGAGGAGCTTGGGGATGGGAGACGTTGTGCGTTGCTAGAGGTGAGGGGTTAGTGGGGGTTAAGTGATGGGAGCGATGGGAGGGACGTACGCTGCGCTCTTTGGGCATGCATTGGTCGAACATGACTAGCAGCTCTAGGGCCCGTCGGATTGGTGGGTAAGCGTTGGAGGAGGCGACACCGTTTGTGATGGGTCCGATCGTGAGAGCCTCTAGTCCGACGGTGGCGCGAGAAATGGACTTGTCTATCTCGGCTTCGAAGGCCTTGTCGGTGAAGGCCCACAGGTGCTCGGTCAGCAGCCGAGCTGTGAGCTCACGGCAGTGCCTGGTGAAGCCTGTCTCTTCCTCGTCGAATTCAAGGAGGAGATACTCGTTCGTCGCCCAACCTACCACGTTGCAGATTGTTTGTAGTGGCGCAGACTGGAGAGCTGATTGTAGATTCGTGGCCAGCGGCACGATGTTGACAGGGTTGACAGCTGCTCGCGAGTTGGATTTGAGCACGGTATAGACAGAGGTCGGGTCTGGATTATATTGCGGTTCGACAGAGAAGACCTTGGTGAAGAGATTCTCTTCGCTGTAGGCGCGCTCAAAGCACTGCTTGATCAGGTTTCTGGCCGCGGACTCGATGGAACCGCCTTTAGCTTCTGACTTGAAGGTATCAAAGTCGTGTTGGATAGTGGGTCGCAAGAATCGATCCCTGGCATTCAGATATGCCTGGAACATGCTGTTGACGGTGTTGGAGTAGACGTCAAAGTTAGGTCCCAGCCTGGCGTTTCCAGCAATGTCGTACGCGTTCAGGACTACCTTCCGCACATTGGGCAGCAACGAGTACGATTCGGAAATCAGCTCTTCGAAGCGACCGTACGCCAGGGCGTGACGAGCAGATTCGGACTGGGTTGCAGCAATTTTTGGGGAGATTTCGGCCGAGACTTTCTCCAGCCGTGATTCGAAGCCGACCTCTAGAAGGTGGAGAGCCTTGGTCATCAGGGACTGGTAGCGGGCCAGATATTGTTCGGCATCACGATAGGTGGACTAGACATTGTCAGTGTCATGGGATAAATACGGGGGGGGGTATGGTTTTACGCACATTCTTCATCATAAAGGCGATACACGAATCGAGGTTCTCCAGCACTCCTCCAAACTCGTCGTCGTCGACCAAGCGCCCGGCGCCGGGTGCGTTAAGCCGCCGGGTGACGTTGTCGAGGTAAGCATAGTAGTGCAAATCAGTGCCAATCTCGTGCGCAAGCGTCTCGAGACGGGTCTGCTCGGTGATCAGGTCGTCGCACTGGGACTTGAAGGACATAGTCTGCTCCTCGACAGCATCGAAGGATTCGGATAGCGAGGCCAGCAGCTTCAGAGCACTGTCGGTGTCTTCCAGGAGCGTATCGAAGTGCCTTTCGGTCATGGCCAGCTGATCATGGTATAGCCTAAGCCTGTGTTAGCTTCAAGTAACAGGAGGCGCATATGCCAAGACACGTACTGGTATTTCTGCTGGCTTGCCTGGAGCAGTTCGTCTTCGTAGAGGCTAAGGAGTGGCTCCTCAGCGGGAAGAAATGCTCCTTCTGTGGCGGGTATATCTAGCGCTTCTAGACTAGAAGGTATCCCCTTCCTGCTCTTTCTCGTCTTGTTCTTTCTTTTCCGGCCGCCATCTTTCCGAAGTTGCGCCTTGACGATTTCGTAGAAGTCTGAGTATGATTTGGCGCGGCGGGCGAGAGTAGGCTCAGGGGGCGAATCAGCTTCGAAAGGATCTTCGAACAGCTCTTCTAGGGGCTCTGGCGCATCAGCACCGTTGGCAGTTTCCTGTGCGGTCAAGTTTGGGTTAGCAGAGCTCTCTAAGTGGGCAGTCAGCGAAGATGAGACGGACATTTGGTTGTTGCAAGAGCGACTCTGCACGCCTCCGCCCAAGATTCTGCGATGCTCCTCGCTTGTGCTGCTGGACCTCGGGCACAAAGCTGTACCACGAGTCTTCGTACATTGTCACAACAGAGACAGAGGGCAAAGATGACGGGCGGGATCGGACTGGAGCTCAAATTGTCAACTTCAGGACAGACATCGCTGTCGTCGGTGTGGGGTTCTGGTGGAGCTCACTAACGGCCAGGCATGTGGGGTGCCATGCAGCGGGACGCACGGACCTGGACAGGGGGCTACAGTACGTAGTAGAGCTGCTGGAAAGTTTAGAATTACAATTAGATCTATTCGTCAGGCAGGAGGAGTTCATGATTGAAGCTTTCCCCTCATTCCACATCTTCTCTTCCATGAAGTACCTTTAGACTTCATACCTCATCATTACTTCAACTCAAACGGCCCTTAACTGCTCACAGTCCGAGAGGACAATGCGGTCACACAGCTCCCGTACGTGAGACAACACACTTTTGGATATACAATACAAAGGACACCCCCATCTCTGGCCAACATGAGCTTCGCCTCCAGAGCCATGCGGCCTGCGCTCCGCAATGCCAACCTCGCTCGTACCCAGCGCATGTTATATTCAACTGCGGATACCTCCAAGCGTGTTCCGTTGTCGCGAGTCATCGGGCTAGCCGCGGTCGGCATAGCAGGCGCCGCTGCCGTAGTAGCCTATCCCATCTTCTTCCCCGCCGAACCTCCCCCAGAACCGAAGTTTGCCGAGCTCGAGTTCGAGAAGCCGCGGAAGCAACCGTCCTCAAAAGAAGAGAACAGAGAGATAATCAGCTCGCAGCACGTCCAGGTGAAGAAGAGTTGGGAGAATCCTGGTGTATATGCATGGGGCTCCAACACGGGCAAGGTCGCGGCGCCAGATTCGAACGAGACGGTCATCAAGACGCCAAGGCGGATACCGTATTTCGACGGCCAGATACTAAGAGATCTGAAGCTAGACAGAAACTTTGGCGCTGCCGTTACTGAAAAGGGAGACTTGGTGCAGTGGGGGACGGGCTTTTCCAAGGATGACCCCAAGCCGGCTGTCACACTGGCTGGCAAGGATTTGGTGAAGTTGTCTCTGTCGCGTGACAGAATCATAGGACTGTCATCTGGTGGCACGGTATATTCGATTCCAGCAGCTCGATCTGACCAGGCATCTGGCGAGAAGGAGAGCCAGGCTTCGTCCTGGCTCCCCTTCTGGTCCACCGAGTCGCCTATTAGCTACCGGATCCTGAAGCCCGACCTGAAGATAGGGGAAAAGGTGACCGATATCAAGAGCGGGCTGGAGCACTGCCTGCTGCTCACATCGAAAGGCCGCGTCTTTGCGGCTGCTTCTAGTTCCGAGGGATTCCCTTCGAGAGGCCAACTAGGCGTCCCCGGACTAACCTGGGCTACGCGGCCCGCTGGGCCATACGATAAGCCCCACGAGGTGCCGACCTCGAAGGGGTTCAGTGCAAAAGAGATTGCAGCAGGCGATTACCACTCTATGATACTCGACAAGGAGGGGCGTGTCCTCGGGTTTGGCGATAACTCCACCGGTCAACTCGGCCTCGAACCCCAGCTGGATGCACCGTTCGTCGACGCGCCCTCACTCCTCCCAGTCAATACGCTGTACAAGGGCACCAGCCAGGTTCCCCGCGTCACATCCATCGCAGCCGGCGGCTCAAACTCCTTTTTCACCGTTGATGCTTCAAAGAAAGCAACCGCTGATACCGATACAAGTGACATCACGCGTGCCGGCAACACCGCACCCATAACAGCCGACACGTGGGCCTGCGGCGAAGGCATCTACGGCAGCCTGGGTACTGGCCGGTGGACGCACGTATCGCAGGAACCGACCAAGATCAAGGCGCTCTCCAACCTGCGCGAGTTTGACGAGAAGACCAAGAAGGTGGTGCCCATCCGGCTGTCCAGCCTTTCGGTGGGCAGCACGCACGCGGCGGCGGTGATGGACAACGTCACGTCGGTCTCAGCCGGAGGCAATGGGTCGGGGCACGACACCAACTACGGGGCGGACGTGCTCTGGTGGGGCGGCAACGAGCATTACCAGCTCGGCACCGGGAAGCGCAACAACGTGGCGAACCCGACGTACATTGCGCCGCTGGACGGACGAGCGGAGAAGGGGAAGAATAGCGAGGACCACCGGTTCCAGATTGCACCTCGGACGACGGTTCGGCTTGGCGAGGGGGGCCACGGGAGGAAGGCGAGTGTCGAGCAGAGGGTTGAGTGTGGGCGGTTTGTAAGTGCCGTCTACTCTGCAACGTAGCTCGGTCCGGTGTTGGGAAACTTTCTGTAGTCATGTGCGGAATAGCGATCGGGCAGCGATTGCGGTTGGCTGCTTACGCCGTAGGGACTAGTTGTACACCGCTAGAACTCCCTTGTATGATACTGTTTGGATATGGTATGTAGGCTGGCTGGTGTGGTGTGATGGTGTAGCCACCATGCAGCAGGCGCAACTGGGAGGCGTATACGGAGTCAGGTCGTGCAGGCTGAGGCCACCCTCCTCTCTAGGAAAAAGGAAAGACTTGGAGATACTTTAGTCTACGGTTAATATCTCGTACAACGAAGATACTGAAGTGTACTCGTCTGTCCTTGACCACCTAGGTCCCGTACACAGAGGGCTGTCCGTCCCGACAACAGCGAGATCCCTGTCCATGAGCGACTGCACCAGCGCTAATCATGGCTGAAGGCACGAGTGAGTTCGCAATAATGGCGATAAGTGGCTGGATTCAAGATGGACAGCAACAACAAGAGGACCACTCAGGCGACAAGGTCAGACACACTCACACACTTGACCAGTATTTGAGCCGGGTAAGCAAGGGGTGGGATGGGTGGCTTCTGTTTCAGGTAAGAGTGGGTTGCAGGCATCGTTCGCATGACGGCTGCAGGTTGTCGGGCGCTTCTTTTTTGCCCTGTTGGAGGGCTGGAGTCAAGGTGGACTTCCAATCTAGAGCGAGCTACCTTAGCTGCCCTGGTGGGTTGAGTGGTAGATCTTTAAATGGAAGCAGAAATGGTGATCCCGTTCTTTTTTTTACTTTTGTGTTGGTCCTTCAAACCTGCGACATTTGGCTCTTCCATCTCTCTTTCTTTCTCTCTCTCGCTCTCTCTCTGCCTCTCTCCCCCTCTGTGTCGCGTCACTTCTGCTGTCAGGCAAAACCGTCATCTCTTGTCGTTGTCGCCTGAGGTGGTTAATGCGCATCTGATTTTGTACTGTACTTCACTGTTGCGATACGATACGATACGACGTCAAGAAGCAAATAATGCCTTACATCATCCCGCAGCTGTCGCGCCTCGCGTCTCCCATACAGAAATAGATGGAAATTACCGGACAGCTTGCTTATTGACTGCCCAGCACCACCACGAGAGGCAAAACGCATAGTTTATTCTGAGAACCATCTTTCCTATCCTCACCTCGTCTGGATATTCAGGCCTGAACCGTCCAAAATCCAAGACGGCAGCAAGACATCTGAGACACTCATCAAAGCTTGCGACGCGGGCCACCAATCTCCCACCCGTCTCCTAGCTTTCACATCATCGAGGTCACTTCAACCTATACCTCTGTCTTTCGCCATTCATTCCATTTACTACCACCAAGACCAGAACCCTCGCAGCCATGGAAAAACATATGCAGCGCTTCCGCCGCAGCAAGAAAGACCACTCGACGCCCATCGTCCTCCCGCCTCCCACCTCCAACACCGCCAACGCCGTCCAGACTAACACCACGACGTCAACCTCTACGAAGACCGCTGCCGCCCCGCCAGGGACGCCACCCAGCAACACCCTCTCCCTCCCCGTGTCCTCTAAACCCCCGCGCAAGCTCTCGCCCTTCCGCGGCTTCCACCTGCGGTCCAGCCACAAGCGCGCCCGCGACTCCCCTCCCGCCAGCCTACCGCACAGCCCGACCTCCGCCACCGCCTCTGTCTCGCGGCCGCGCACGGCGCACGCGCACTCCTATTCCTCCGCCCACTCCGCTGTCGGCGATGGAGCCTCTCCGGGAGATATGGACGGCGCGGCCGACGAGGGCCAGAGGAAGAGGGTCAAGATGCCGCGTTTCCTGGAGCTCAGCGACAAAGGTACGTCTCTCTCTGTTACAGCCTTCCTGCCATAACCTACCTTAGATTAAGAAACAGGGGGTGAATCAGGAATGGAAGCAGCAGTACAGTAGTAGCAGCAAGACTAACACTCTTCCGAAAAATAGAAATCTTAGAGAAATTCTCCGATCTCGTCTGGCAGGAGCGCAAGCGCCTCGCGCTGGCGTCCGCGAACCCGTCGCCGACGTACCGCTGGGCCCGGGTCGCGGGCCCGCACCTGCGCCTGCTAGACCGCTACGTCAACATCCAGCCGTGGCAGAACAACCGCGTGCGGCTGAGGGTGCCCGAGGGGGAGGTCGACTACATCAACGCCAGCCCTATCGTGCTGTATCCTACGAGGAGACGGGGAGGGCGGCGGCAGCCTCGTCGTGGGAATTCCCCGTCTCCACGGAGGGGGAGGGATGCTTCGGGTGGAAGAAGGGAAAGGGACGGGGAGGGGCGACATGGGGAAGGTGGAGGAGACGAAGAAGTGCATCAGTATATCGCTATGCAGGGGCCAAAGCAGAGTAGTCAGGACCACGTGTGGAGGATGGTGGTCGAACAACTCGAGAGTCCCGGGGTGATCGTCATGCTGACGGAGACGCACGAGGCCGGGCAGGAGAAGTGTTGGCAGTATTTTCCGAGGGAACCAGGGGAGAGCCTGGAGATCAACCCGGGTGACGAGTTCGGCGACGGGTTCTGCGGGACAGTGACGTGTGAGGGGCTCGAGGACACACCGGCGGGGGACGCCATCGAGTTGAGGAGGTTGGTAGTCAGGGTGAAGAGGCGGCGTAAGGGGTCCGAGAACGGGGAGAACGGAGTCAGGGAAGAGACGCCTAACGAAAGGACCGGACTAGATATGGAACGGCCGGGAGACGACGAGTTGGAAAAGATGAAGAGCCCGACTGCCGACATACGGGAGGGGATCAGCCAGCTTCCGTCGTTCAGCCAGGTCGAGACGACGAACGGCGCGACAGCCACGGGGGTCGTGGACGAGGATGAAGTGGACGAGCGGGTGGTGTACCACTTCCTCTACAAGAAGTGGCCCGATTTCGGCGTCCCCGCGCTAGAGGACCTGGAGTCCTTCTTCACGCTCATGCGGCTGAGCAGGGAGAAGAATGCGAGTCCGAGCAATCCGCGGATCGTCCACTGCTCTGCGGGAGTAGGGCGGAGCGGCACGTTTATCGCACTGGAGCACCTGATGAGGGAGCTCGATGCGGGCGTGCTGGAGGACTGGGACGACGAGGCCGATGCGGACAGGGCCGGGGTTGAGAGAGATGCGGAGGTGTTGCCCGATGCGGATGGACTGGCGGCGGATGCGAACGGGATAGCGGATGGAGACGGGGAAGGGCAAGGACACGCAGAGCCGGACGAGCACGAGGAGAGCGGTGTTGACATGAATGAGGCCGAGGACCTAATCTTCAATACTGTGAATGCGCTGAGGGAGCAGAGGAGGACGATGGTGCAGGCGGATGCGCAATATCTGTTTATCTACCAGGTCATGAGGAAACTGTGGATGGAGAAATATGGCGGCGGAGGGTCGTCGGCTAGTGGAAGGGAGGGGAGCGGCGAGCCGGCTGCTAAGCGATTGGAGGTCGATCCTTTTGTTGGATAGAAAGAGGGAACGAGATGGGCAAAGAGGCGAGTCTATCGTGGAATCGGTGGACTAGCATTGAACCCATCAGGACATTCGACGCATATGGAAGGATAGGAGGCATCGCGATGGCCAAGGCTGCAAGTCAGCTGGTGTTACAAAGGGGTCAGGGACATGGATAGGTCCTAGTGTATTAGTTACATGGATTGCGGTGTATTGACTACGAACTGCTCACGACTACGACGAACATAGGGATGTGTTTCTATGGGAGGAATCGACACCGTTTTTTCATACGAGCATGGCGAACTGGACGGAAGGATATCACAGGACCAGCTCCGGACATTGGAGATGAGCTGCTGTATAATACCAATTTTCGTATAATCAGGGCCTCTAGCTCAACTGTAATAAAACACCAGTCAACGACGCGGAGTGAGACATGGCACGGTTCCTATAAGGGTGATAGATACACTGATTGTATCGAGTCGATGATAGGCGATCAGTAGTTGTACTATCCACGCAACGTCGTCATCACGGCTGGTAGGAGAGTCAACTCTTATCATAAATCTACGAGTAGTATGACAGTGGCCAACTCCCGGGGGAGCAATTAAGCTCATTAGAAAGCGTCGTCGCATCCAAGATGGGGGGCGGGAACACCACCCGAAATTTTACGATTTACCCCAGACACGTCATAACTCGGGCGTCCCAGACTTCCCGCCCTACGCTGCGCTCATGTGTAACCGTCACGATCCCGGGCTTGGTGCAAGGGGTCCTGGGGATTCATGTTAGAACTCTAACGGTCTAAATGTCACGATGTGACATCAGGCGGGACCCGGGTCGAGGAATTCGGACCGCTGCGGCTAATAGAGCGGGAGCAACTCGGTGTAACCCTTGATTGTGAGTGACAATGGGCGAGACATGGTTCAGCGAGTTTCAGCGAGGTTCGTCTGATGTCGAGTCCAAGCGCAGAACCTTCCCTCCTAACAGAAGAAAGGTGATGGCGTGTCCTGAACAGGACGTGTTTGGTTGGGGATTCGTTGCCGTGTTTCTGCATTTGGACCCAGGCATTGAGGACGGCGGATTCTGCAATGCCGTGCTATCAAATCTTTTGGCGCCCATTGCAGCATGAAAGCATGTGTCCTCCACCCCTTTCCCGGCTTCAGTCGAGCAAAAGGAGCGGCATCGATGACAGACCAGAAGACAAGATGATGGGGTGCAGGTATGTACATACTTCGATACTACCGTGTGTCAAAAGAAGGTACACCAGTACTTGGAGATTCCCTGCTCAACGCGTGGCTGCCATGTGCGGTGTCTTTTATCGTAGTAATGCCGGCGGCCGGTGGTGGGACACGGACTGCTGGGGCTGTCGTGCGAGGTTGCATTTTTGACGTCGCTGCTCGCTATACAAACCGCATGCAGCGGCTCCGTACTGCTATTTCTGGTCATGGCTGTGGTTGTGCGACAAACATTATCCGCAAAGTCGAGTTAAGAGGCCATCGGAAGCCGGCGTCTTGACCTGATATGGGGGACGGGCTTGAGCGAGGAATTGTGTGATCGATGAGTGCAGAGGCGCACGCGGTATATATGCACAAGATCCAGAATATACGACCGGCAATACCTCTAGATAGGGCCGGTTCGTGGAGTGAGGTTGACTTGATAGGTATACTAGTCCAGATGCAAAGCATTTTGATGCCGGCATCGCTCACATGTTTTCCCCCTGGAGCCACCATTACGTACTACGGCACAGTAGGGTAGCTTAGTCTCGCCCTGACTGAACCAACCGTGTCATGTCATTGTCACATGAAGTACCCTCAGCTCGTCGCACCTTCCTTAATGGAAGTAAAGATGACAGCCTACTATTGTAAGCTTTGGCGAACAATTCGGGGAAGGCACCACGGCGGCGCTTCCTAGTCCGTCGCTGCCCTCAGCCGACAGCCCGATATTTTATCGACTGCCGGTAACCGTGGGACCAGCAGGACCATATGCCAGTATGTCCATGGTTCCTTCCCTGATCTTCATCCTCGGCGACACTCGGTCCCAACAAGCATCATCCAGCTGAATTAGGTACCTCGACCGGGCACCTAGGAAAGGTAAGGGAGATAGATTACCTTTGTCTCAAGTCGCCCAACTCGGATATTTCGAGCTCCTGGAGCACCCTCGCGGGAGACCCCACCATCGCTTGCTTTTCTGGCCTTTGCCCTTACTGTGTACGGACCCGACCTCCCGAGTCGATACCGCAAAAAATACAAATCAGGCACGAGCATTCTGGGTCTCAACAGGGTTCAATTCCAAGGATCCAGGATCCGTGTGCTGGAAGCCGGAGCTGGGCCGGCCCCTTTTTTCTCCAATCCCGGCTGTACGCAGTAGTCTCTCGAATTGTTCTCGAACTTTGCTTTAAAGGGACGTCCGTGTCTCCTCCGCGGCTTATAAGTCCAAGGATATCGTCTCCTTACGTACCTGATCCAGACTGTCGGATTTCCTCCACGACTCTTACTGTCTTGCATGTATCTGGACTCCTCCAACAACTCCTGCTTGTTACCTGCTGAATCAGCTCAGAGCTTATACGACCAATATCTGTTGGCGAAGACAGCCCTCTTCTCCATCGGCACTTGTTGATCCATCCGAGACAAAGGCAGACATTTCGAACTAGTGCTGAGTTCTTGGCGGTGACAAACCCTACCTGGAATTAGGAGAAACATCCGGTTCTCTCCAAACCACTCTTCAAGACAACAG
This sequence comes from Coniochaeta prunicola, assembly GCA_007388105.1. Classification (NCBI taxonomy): domain Eukaryota; kingdom Fungi; phylum Ascomycota; class Sordariomycetes; order Coniochaetales; family Coniochaetaceae; genus Coniochaeta; species Coniochaeta prunicola. The sequence continues at coordinate 24,042 of SMOB01000378.1, forward strand.
GATTCAACGCCGAGCAACTTCACGCCCGAACATGCTTGTCATGGCACGCGACGTCTGGGTCTAAGACGCCGCCATACTCGGCCAAACGCGGGCTCTACCGTAACAGAGAGATCCATTCCACGTCTCCAGTCTTCATTCACCTTGGTGGCCCCGCCTTAGAACAAGCGCTTCCTCCATCTGAACCTTTTATTCGCCGATCGCGGCCGATTGCAGCTGAGATCCCAACATTCCCGACAGTCAGGAATCCAATCCCTTTGCCGAACCGAGCGAAGCACCTGCAAAAGTGTCCAGACTAGCAGATCACTGCCGACGATCACTTTTGCGGGCCTGCCGTACATAATCGAGACCACACTACTACCTTCTTTTAGTGTTCGTCCGTCCTGTTTCGCTAGTCTGGCGTCGTGCATCAGCCTTGCGTATGCTCGGGTTCCTACTGCTGAGCTTCAATCCGGCAAGTATCTTGGGAAGTGAGCGGCCTGCAGGTCGCCGCTTGTCGTTGGACCAGCAAACAGCGACACTCGGATAAGGTCAAGGCTGGTACCACCTTCACATTCAGGTCCTTCCTCCGGCGGACGGTTGTATCTCACCAAAACGGGACTATATTTCCTTCGTCGGTGAAGCAGATTGCAGAGTTGGACCATCTGGGCGCCTCCTGCATGGAGATAAGATATCAACCATGACATCGATTGTAAGTACCGACGGCTTCTTGTTCTCTAGGTCTAATCTGCACATTTGCCATGTGCGTCTTGCCCCTCGTCCTCCTGGCGTTACGCCCCGGTGTGGCCGTCTCCAACACTCTCATTCTCCCATCTTATCCAGTACTCCTCATGTCACTGTGAGAGCAACATCAGACCACGATGTTTGGAAAAGATATTAGGTCTCCAAAATGCATCCTCGGCTTTATGCCTGTGTCTCCTTCTTGCACCCCTCCGTGGCCCCATCCTATTATCTCGCATCACCATGTAAACGTCACCTCTGTTACATCCTTCCTGACTCACCGCCTCACCGCTTCGACGACTTGCACCGTGGTCGTATGGAACTCATCCATAGGTTGTTGCGATTTGTTCCTCCCCCACGTTTGCCCAACGCACCAGGTTGATGTCGTCGGGCTGTCATTGGAGGAAGTGATGGCCCTGTATTATCTTGTCACGAGCCACAAAGCCAACGCCGCCCAGGCAGCCTGCATGACACGGCATCTTCGCCTCGCATATCGACGTTCCCCAAAAAGCTTAAACCAGGAATGGTCATATTCACGCTGGCACCACACATATTTTCCCTCTCTCGCATTCAGTTGTGTCCATTTTCCTCCTCACCTTTGACATGGGAAGCCTTATGGCTCCTTCATAACCCGACTATCGCATCTGACTGCCATCATTTAGCATGATGTGTCTTGCTCAGTTGTCCACAGGGAGGCTAATTTCCCAGTTACAGCTCTGCCTCGCGCATTATTGCGATATTCACGGCCCAACACCGTTGATGGTAACCGAAGGCCTCCCGGTACCTTGCAGTGTCTGCTACGAGCATGAAACCCCGCTCTACGCCGTGACCAGCACACCCGACGACAGACCCAGGACAAGCGCCCCCTTGGGTTCTCAACACGCCACTGCCGCGGTCACGGAATCTCTCCGGCGGCTGGATTTTGCAGGCGCTCACCGCAGTGCTTCGGTCCCGGCATCCGAGCATGACGCCCAGAGCCATCGGGCATCCCTGCTCAAATCAGCACAACTAGCAGGCACTGCTTCGGCTGTAGAATCGCCGCCGGACAGCCCGCGCCGCTTCTCTGAGCAACTGCCGGCACAGCCGAAGCGCTCGGAATCAGGGTTTCGCCGGACGTATGATGAGTATGTCACGAGACGAGCTGCCGCCTGTGACAACTGTGCTCTCACCCTCCCTCGACGCCAGGAAAGTCCGGACGGCGAGAAAGGAGCGGACTCGCGGTCGGAACGGGGGCCTACCCTACGCACGCGAGCCCCATGCGCACGTGTCTACGCCGGAGTGCCGGATGATTCCCCTCCCGGCTCCCATGCGTCTTCGAGTGCAGTATCCGAGGACGAGGCGCAGCCCGCCCGAAGACTGTCACACCGGAGGACAGCGTCGCGATCAACAGCCAGCACGTCATCGGCCGCGAATGCGCACACCCACTATCTCGACTACACCTCGACCCATGAACCCGTGAGCGCAACATCCTTCTCGATAGTGAGAGCCTCCTGCCTCCGCACACTCTCCCTCGAGACCCTTCCGCGCCCACCTGCAACAGGTTTCGGTCAGCCAGCCAGCACTACCTCCACCCCACTGGCATCGCCTGTCACCCCCGCCTTTGTGACAACCCACAGCGCGGGCTCAGCAGCCTCCGGAGGCCCTATCTTCTTTGGCGATCCCTCGGCCGGCTACACTACAGCTTATATCTTCCGCATCCCTGACGTTCACGCCCGCGGGCACAAGCGCGTTTATGCCTTCCTGGCTCTGAGCACACACCGCGAGCGGCTCGCCATGAAGTCCTTCGGCTTCATCGCTGCGGCTTTCCGCGACCTTGCAGCATGGATCCAGCGTCTCGCCGAATCGGAAGCCGAGCGCGCCAACTCACCTGGCGGGTCCTCTTCCGCTGGCAGTCCAGTCGTAGCGAATCCGAGCTTCAGCGGCTTTGGTACGGGGTCCGAGCTTGGCAGCTCGACTCAGCCTTCCGGTGCGGGCGGAAGCAGCTTTCTCACCGGCGGCATGGGCGGCCTGTCCCGTCGCATGGGTGGCGGCTTCGGTGGGTCCGGTGTATCCCTGAAGCAGCGCGGTCTGGCAGAACTCGTCGGACTGCCGGACTTCTTCATCGAGCTGCACACGCGGTTCGTGCGGTTGCTACTGGAACTGGGCGCCGAGCTTGGATCGTAGGGAGACCTTCCCTCTACGAATCTACCGCGAACGATCGCGACTGCCACCACCGTGGAACGACGAAGCGGCCTCGTTCGCGCGGCGACGAATAAACAAAACGGGATCCGAGGAGCGATCCACCGACCACCATCGAGCCGGGTTAACACCGAAAGAAAGAGACAAGATCGGTCTCTAATACGACTATTAGGCCTCCCATTTTTGCGATAGATGCAGTATTTGCGAGCGACTATACCCTTGACATATTTGGTATTCTGCATTTTGGAGAGAAGACGACAGAGGAAAGAGGTTAATGCGTAATGCTAATGCGAACATAATACGGTTTACTACCTGCCTGTATTCGCAAAGCCAACGACTTTACGCGAACACGCATACATCATACACCATCATACACATCTTTACACCAGCTCCGGGGGGTTACAGTTCCAGGAAAGGGGTGGATATACCCAACCTAGGTATACAGCCTATCGAAGGTGGTGTAAGTCACCTTATTATCGAGGGACAGATCCTCGCTTGACCGAATCAATTGCTTCATCTTCTTTTCGTTTGTGCGATGGAAGCATTTATGCGAGGAGTTGGGGCTGGAGCCTGGGGACTAGAATGGCCTTGTGGGATACGGCGGCTACTACCTCCGGAGTTGATTGCGCTCTGTTAAAGGATCTCGCTGCGACTGGGAAAGAGCCAATTGGAATCAGGACGACTGATGATTTACGTACTACTTTGCTGGTGTATTTTTACAAAGACTCGGTAGCACGCAGCTGCAGTCTGGATATTGGAAGCATGGGCGGCAACGAGAGGGCTTAGATAAACACGCAAGGACTTCATAGACTTAGGGATCACGCCTCAGTTGGCAGAAGGAAACAGAAAACGTAAAACGTCAAACTACGATGCATCCTCAGCTTTGCTCTGGCAACCATTGCTTGTGAACTCTATCGTATTGTACAACTGGCTGGACAAGAGTCCAAGTCTCCATTGCAACGGCGTGCCACCACCACGAGACCAGCCAGCATCGACCGCTCTCATTAAGCTCCGTAGTGCTTCTCTGATCCACCCCATACAACAGCCAATGGTCTTGAATCAGTCTCTCCTCCAGTCCTCTATTTATAGAACTCAAACTTATTGTCGTCGCTCGTCCCCTTGACCTGGCTGCTATACGCATCCTCCAGATCGGCCTGAATGATATTATACCGGTTCTTGCGCACCGCCCTCAACCCCGCCTCCTGCATGATAGCAGCTATCACGGCGCCGCTGAGCGGGTCGTTCCTCACAATCAGGCTGTCCAGGTCCACCTCGGGGGCGAGGCTCATCTTGCTCGCGATCGTGCTGAAGATCAGCCTCCTCTCGCGCCTGTCCCTCAGGTTGGGGAACTCGATCTTGCGGTCCAGCCGGCCGGGCCGGAGCAGGGCGGGGTCGAGCGTGTCGGCGCGGTTGGTGGCCATGATGACCTTGACGTTGGCCGTCTGGTCGAAGCCGTCCATCTGGTTGAGCAGCTCGAGTAGGATGCGCTGCACCTCACGGTCGGCACCCGTCTGGGCGTCGAAGCGCTTGGTGGCAATGGCGTCGATCTCGTCGATGAAGATGATGGCAGGGCTGTTCTCGCGGGCCATGCGGAACACGTCGCGCACCATTCGGGGTCCCTCGCCTAGGTATTTTTGCACGAACTCGCTGCCCACGACGCGGATGAAGTTGGCCGTGGTGCTGTTGGCCACGGCCTTGACGAGCATCGTCTTGCCCGTTCCGGGCGGGCCGTACAGCAGCACGCCACGCGGCGGGTCGATGCCGATCTGCTTGTACAAGTCGAAGTGGGTCAGGGGGAGCTCGACAGCCTCGCGGATCTCCTGCTTCTGCATGTCCAGCCCGCCGACGTCGGCGTAGGTCACGTCGGGCTTTTCGTCAGCGCCCAGCATGGCGATGGAGCTGTCGGCTTCGGGCGGGAGGATGTCGACCAGGGCGTTGGAGTGCCGGTGCAGGGCCACGGAGGAGGAGGGCTTGAGCTTCTCGCGGTCGAGGGTGGAGAGGATGCGAACTACGTAGTTGGAGCCTGTTGATGATTGCACTATGCCGGTGCTGGTTGTTTCGTCATAGTCAGTTTTGAGCCTTCACAATAGAACGGGGCTGGGATAGGAAGCACATACTTCTGATCGATAGCCTCCATGAACTGCCCAATCACCAGAGGCACGCTCTGAATCCTCTTAATCTCCTCCTGGGCACGAACGAGCTCCCGTTTGAGACTCCTCTGCTCATCCTTGATGTACTCTTCTTGCAGCTGGATGTACTCAAGCTGCCGCTGTAGTTTCTTGAGTGTTGCATAGTCATCACCCGCCTCGGTAGAGATGCCCTCGAAGTTCTCTATGCTGGGTATAGCCGGGATGCCACTCTTCTTGTGAGGCGGGACGTGGTTCGCCGGGTTTTCGACTAGGACGTCGCCCATGTTGAGAGCTGTTTGTCTACTGGTAGTCGGCGAGGTAACACGAGGGACACAAGAGAATGAGTGTGCCTGACCGAGTGAGCCGAGTGTGGTTTGTCTAATCCGTAAAGCAGGTCAGAATGAACCGATGCTATGCAGGAATCAGTGCTTTGTTGATTGTTAAGAGGTTGACGATAGTTTGAAGAAGCTACCCGGTTCGTTGGTATTCGGTTGGAGACGGCGCGTGTAGCTTGAGAGAGCCAGTTGGCGTAAGCAATGGCAGCCTCTTTGCCGCAGGGAGTCACGTGCTCTGTCAGGTGAGACAAAGCTCTTGGTGCATCATTGCCAAGAGCTGCTCAGAGAGACGAGGCGGTACGTACCTGGTCAGGAGCTCAGGTGATCCACAGGCTGGTCTTGAGTGGAGAGCCAATAGGGTCAGCTGAATTCAAGGTTCCCGCTAAGCCGAGATAGCGGGGCGCTAAGTAGGAGATACATGGACGTTCGTTGGGGCACCTCTTAGGGCTGCCCATAGAGGTCCCTGCAGCTCTGTACCGGTAACTTAGGCTGGCGTTATCTTGGCCTGAATGGCCGCATCGTTTCGCTGTGGTCGACGCAGGGCGGGGCTGACGACAATGTGCCGGTGCTTGATTCATGCCGGAAGCTCTTCCCAGATGACTCTACTTCTGGTATCGGGCTCTGTTAGCGGGCTACACGTCAGCGGTGCCCTTTGAGTGAGCTGGTGAGCTAGACGGCTGCCGCTTATCGCTGCCTTATCGCTGCCTATCGCTGAGCATGACACCTCGACTTCCAGCCATACCCCTCAGTCCCGTACTAACACCGACTTCGCTGTCATCCAACGCTTCGACCCAAGGTACAGGCCGGTATCTATCTGCCTTGTCCAGCCTGCCCCGGCTCCGTGCACGTCTCCTTCAACACCGTATGACTGGTCCACCCGAATACAAAACCCTCAGGTCAGGCTATTGTTCGACTTCACTTCTCCGCAGTCTGTTCTTCTGCAATTTCTATTACTCACCGGTGGTCCGTTTCTACTGGAATTAATGCGTTCTCTTCCCGACCCTTCTCTGTCTCTTTGGGCGGTAGCAGAAGCAGCAGCAACAGCAGCAGAGTCATCATCCACCTTCTCCTGAGCCATCATCTGATCTTGAGGCATCTCCGGTATCACGACCTTCACCTCAACTCCTTCCGCCGACCGTGCCAAATCAGAACATCGCCAAAAATGTCTTCGTCAATCGCCATCCCAGCAGGTCCGTCATCTGCCGTGGAGTACGATCACCGCACACCGCGGCAGTCTTCCGAAGCGTCGGTCAGCTCGCCGTCCTCGTACTCGAGCTCGCCGAGCACGCCGGAGCCGGGCTCCAAGGCGGCACAGAAGCGGAAGGTGTCCCATCAGCGGAGGGAGAGCCTCTTGAGTAAGTTTATATTGTTCCTTGTCTGGCACACCGTCAACGCTCCTCGGCCAAAGACACCGCAGCTCTAGCATCACTCGCCACAGGGAACCTCATCTTGGCTAACATAAAGTCTCAGGCCCCGAGTTCACCAAGCAAGAATGTACCACCATCAACATCGGCGACGATGGCCAGCCGCGTCTGGTCAGTCTCCCTACTCGCCCACACCGATCTTCGCCTTGGCTGACTTGTCATAACAGATCTCGTACCTCTCCTCCAGCCAAGGCTTCCTCTGGAACCCCGAGGTCTTCATACCGTCCTACATGGATTGCGAGTACACCCCTCTCGAACACCGCCGCGAGCCAGTAATCGAGATCGTGCTGAGCGACGAGGAGATCAAGAAGATGCTCCCTCAATAGAGCTGGCTTCCCAACTGGTGCCGACTTTTGTTGCCCGGTGCAAGGATTCCACACCCTAGACGGCGTTTCTCACGACTGCGCATTTACTTCTCTCACTCATGGCGTTCAGGTCTCGCGCTCGCTTTTCGTCGTTTCGATCATCACCCACCCACCTCTCAACAAGATTGTTAGCCTCTGAAGGAGATTGTTCACTGTTTTACGGGCGGTTAGAGTGCTGGGAGAAGAGGATATACTATTTTTGTTTCCTTCGGTCAAGGTATTCCGGGGTGCACTGGACTAATGTTTTGCAGGAGTACTGGCTGCGGAATGGAGCTGGGGAGTTGGGAACATCGTATACAGCACTTTACAAGTTAGTCAATTTCACACTCTGGTGTAGCCATGTAGACATTCTGATGAGTCGCAATTCTCTGACCGAATGGCAATGTGCCCCTTACCCTCCACATACCTCTGCCAACACAGACAAATCAATCCCCACACGCGCGACATGTTTGGGGAAGACGAAGTAGCCCTTCCATAAGTCATCCGCTCCACGGCTGTCATGGCCTCGGCGCCATGGCAAACTTCACTTTGCCTCATAACAGGACTACCGTACCCCCCTGCCGGAGCTGCTGCCTCCCATCCTGTCCTCCGCTTGACTGCAGCACGACTTCACAAACCGCCAGTTTACTGTATCTTACAGCATGGCATGCAGACGTCATGTGTCTCAGACCTGACTACGCCCCGTGGAAAGGACGAGAGATATGTCCTGCCTGTCAACAGGTGTGTCGACAGGCTGGCTGGGCTGGTTGAGCAGTACGCGATGATCGACTGGGACGGTTGAAGTTAACGGCCAAGGAGTCACATTAGAGCGAAGATCAGGTGCGAGCTATGATATTCAAAAGGGTTTTCTCATTTATTCCTTATCACAGCTTCCGCCTTCGACCTCCCATGGGTATATGTCCACCGTCCATGCCAAAGTTCCGTTTAAACCTTTTTGCAGCTTCTGATCCGCCATGCCGTTATGCAACCTGATAGCTGCCTCTCCCGCGATCATGAAACATTTTTGGGTATATCCATACCAGTCCTAATAGACGTGAAAATGCCGATGATCTCCAGAGTACTCCTTTCCAAATGCATGTGTATACCAAGGGACAACCCTCCTGCCATAATTAGACGTGTTCCGTCGTATCTCCTCCTCTTCCCCGATTCTCCGTTGATTATAAGTAGATACCCGCGTCGTGAAATCGTGATAAAAGAAGGCGATCCGTAGGGCGGTCGAGTGCCTGTCCCTAACGAGTGTCTTAATTGGAGAAAGAGACGTATTCTCCGAACGAGACGAAGTAGTGAGTGGTCAGAATTGAATCCCCAACGCCACAAACAAGAAAGAAAAGGTCACGATAAAAAGAAAATCCGAGTCATGACCGCAAAATTTGCAATCGGAATTGGCTCCTCAGCGCTGCTCAGATTTGACCCAGCGCTGCTCCGGATCGAAGCCGCTCCATTCGTTCTCGTCAATCCAGTTATCCCAAGAATCGCCCTCCCCGCCTCCAGGTGTGCCAATTCGGCTTCCTTGACCCGGAATGTCGAGGAACTTGCTTTGCGGTTGCACCGGGTGGAAGTAGTCCGTGTGAGGGGGGCAGTACACGGTCGATTGCTTTGAGACGCTGCTGTCGTCCGGTACGGAAGTGTTGAACTGAGCATAGTCGAAATTCCCGGTACCTGTCATATTGGGCATTCCGTAGAAGGCACCGGCTAGGGGATCGTTCATATCGATATTCGCGAGGAGCTTGGCGTCGTTCGGCAGCTCGGATGTGAATAAAGACTGGAAGGGAGGCTGGTCCATGCTCCCGCTCGACAGCGATTGCGGAGAGACGTGTGTGTGATATTGTTGGGCGGGAGTATAGTGCGGTGTGGAGGAAGAGGAGGCGGAGACATCCGTGTGTCCGGACGCCGGAGAAAGCACTGGCGGCGAGTCGACCGATGGCCGCTTCTGGCTCCTCGGCGACTGTACATAGCTGGTGCTGGCGCTGCTGGCGTGCGAAGGACGCGAAGCAGACAGAGGTGATGGGCGATGCACAACCTGAGGCCGGTCTACGAAAGTACTTGCCGTAGGGGACGCAGCAGCTGCATGGAAGCCTGGCATTTGTTGCGGTGAGCCCGTTTGGATTCCCTGGAAATACGCCGATTGCTGCATCTGTTGGCCCATCCTGGCGGCGTTGGGGAAGCTCTCGGCAAACAGTTTGTCGACCTCCTTCTGGCGTGCCATGCTGGCCATTGCTACCTGGCCGGTAAGATAGGCGCTCAGCCGGCTGTTCATGTCGGGGGAAGATGTCTGTAAGTGGGCGGCAAGGGCTCGGTAGTGGCGTGGTAGGTCATCATCTTCCTCCTCGTACATTTCTTCTTTCATGACGATCTCTTCAGATATTTTGAAGCCCTTTCCTGTCCGCTTCTTATGGATTTCCGAGGCCATGCGGGCTGACTGTACACGTGCTTCGATGCTTCGGTCTGCCCTGCGAGACGCGGCTATGTATGCCCTCTCCTGGTTCTCTTCATGCGATCTCTCGGTCTGTGAGCTTGTTAGGTCAGATTCTTCACGTGAGGAAGGGACGGACCAGCCCCGTAGTTGGGAAGGGTCGACAGTACCTTCTTCATGGCTCTGTCTGAGGACGTGGCCCCTGGCCCGGAGACATCCAACGGGCGCTTAGGCATGGCGATTGTTATGTGTAGGTTCACTGGCGATATCTGAGTTTCGATCAAGTTCCAAGCCTGTGGCTTCAGACGATATTTCTACAGTGCTGTGGAGCTCTTATCAGAGAGTGGCAGTGGCAGTCGTTGGGATGAACGTGGACAGAGCTGCACTTTTGTTTCAAGAAACCGTAGGTATCTAGACCCCACGGACGGTGCCTGGGAGGCATTTGGTTATATACAGTACATCCCATACCATCCCTGTATCGGGCAGTCGCCCCAGAGAAAAAGTAAAGACAAGACGGCAGATTGCAATGCCATGCTAGCTTCTGTTTTCGATCGAGTACACACCCGACCCGCTGGATGTTGATCGGAAGAACGCAGAGGCGATCGATCTCGATGGGCTGCGTGACAGGTGTGGCCAATGGACTGGGCTGTTACTGCTTTCTGGCCGAGAGAGGTACCGCTGGGTCACCGAAGATTTGCGCCCGCATGCTGGCTGTCCTAACCCTGCCCCTGTTCCCTGTCCAGAGCACAGAAAGCGCTGGCACTCTTTGGGTATCCGGACCCGCTTTCCTGTCCGGGTTGAGCACGTACCGACGAGGCCCCTCTCTCTCTTTCTCTCACATCCTTGTTGAACCTATCCTTCCACTTCTGTTGAAGAGCACTTAGGACAGAGAGGAACCTCGATCCGACGCCGTTCAGCTTTATCTGCTGGAATCTGCATTCTACAGTCTTCCGGATGTCTCCCAGTTCAGAATGATCACCGTATGTTACGTCTCCTCTAAGGTAGTGTCTCTCATTCTGACACCCGGGAGAGATTACTTAGACCACTGCATTGCCTAAGCAAGAGATGCTTTCACAGTCACATCAGCGGTGAATCGTGCGGGGGCATTGCTCCCTTTGCGGATTACTGTGGTACTCTGTGGTACTAGTAAGTGTGGTAAGGCCTGTGCTATGGGAAGGGTCCCAGATTGGACCCCGTCTTGACGGTTGCCGGCAAGCAGGGGAAGCAACAGGCGGTGGACGACACACTCTTGTGTATGCTCTTATCGTATTGGACCGGAGAATACTCCTACATGGTTAATAGCCCGACGGAGTGGCGGATCACTCACAATGCCCGTCTCTTTCCACGTGTAAACGTAGCACAGCACATAACTAGCACTCATTATACCGTACTCTGGGATGCTTTGTTTGGAGTGACGACACTCTTCCTCGGCTCGTCTGACGTCAGTTTATCGACATTGATGTTGCGGGGGCTCCACGAGAGATCGAGAAGGGGAACCTTCCAGGTAGTAGCTTCGCTACCTTACCTGGAACGTATGTTGCTTGAACCAGCCGGCCGAGCTCACCAGGCGGATGCGTCGTGTTGTGTAGGGCATTGGCGCGGAGGTTTTGGCGCGGAGGAAATGGTCCGGGTACAAGTAGCAACTAACCCATCCAAGCTGCACTAACAACGCTAACAATAGGTGGCTCGCCGACCTGGGACAAACATTCCGCCCGAGAGACCTCCCCCGCCTTGTCGCGGTAAATTCAACACCAGCCACATACGGAAAGACATGCATTAGCAATCATGCAGCACTGTATCCACGCGAGTCTCGACAACCTACCACACCTCTCCGCTACCTTATCCGATCTCAAGCCGCGTGGGAGAGAAACGATGCTGTGTGGCGCAACGATAACGCGTGCTCCCGTGAGCAGACCAACCGGCTGCCTCCAGGAGTGGTTTCACCTTTGGCCAAGGTTGAGACAGGCTAGCTGCGGAGAGCTGCTGCGCTGCGACACAGCAGCGACGTACGACGACCGTCGAACTATAACCTGGCAAGCAGCCATCCATATCACCTATGTCTTCAAGTACGGAGTACGGTACGATCAGCACATAATGGAACAACCCAGTGGCTGGACGCTGTGGCGCAGCATCTGATCACTTCGATCGGTGGCGATCCTCATAACATGGACTTTTCAAAAATCCCATGCTGACAAAGTCTAAATTGCATTCGTCACAGGCCCAATATGTGCACTCGATCCGCAACAACCCCGGCCAATACAGGGACACACCTCAGAGATCGTACCGTCCACACTCCCCTCCACGCTCTTCAACAGCGCTTTCGAATTGGTTCAATCTCCCATGCCAGGCGTGTTTGCCATACTCCGTCCAGCTGGGTACGCTAGCTGGGAGATGTGGCAGAAATGACATGTCGCACCCAGCACATGGTGGTTGCGTGTGTTTAGAGCAGCTTATCAGGTCCAGATGGCTGCCAAGGCTAGCCTGCATTACTTGAACCTAGTTTTTGATGGGCCTCGCTTGGGCTTTGGCCGGTCCTCACCCTCGGCTCTGCGACTTCTGCGACTTTGTCGTCTGGTCTGACTGCCACCGCGATCGATGTATCCTACAACATGTGAGGATGATCTACCTTGTGGCAGTCGCATTCAGAAAGTTTGTTTCAGCTTTGTGCTTCTCCGGACATGACATCACACTTCCATGATCCTAAACGACTCGACGACGGACAAAAGACAGCGGCCAGCGAACCGTCGGACGCTAGAGGCGCTCAGCTATCCTTGGTGTGCTTTGTCACTCGGGAACGCTAACCGACAGCGGAAAGTCACTCGCAAGCGCTGCTTCTTGCGCCGAAGGATGAACTGCGCATTTCCCTCTGCGGTCAGGCCAAGTGCACACTCCCGGCTCACGTTCCACAACCTGTCTTCTGACAAGCCAATCGCATCATCCGGAAATTACGCCCCCGGTTCGAGAGAGATTTCCAATTGGGTCAGGCACTGACGTCAAATTTTGCAACCTGTGCTACAACACCAGGACACTTACCTATCATAAGTGTATTATTCAGATTTAGATAAGGTTGTGGAATCCGCAAAGGAGGGTTTTCTTCAAGCTGGAAAACGGAAATCGGCCGCTGCTGATCGCCGTCCAGTCCCCAGTTGAATTGCAACCCTACCAAGGTATATGGTGGGAATGCTACGCGGAGTGTGTTCGGCATATTTGAAGATTTGCTCGAAAGCTCATGGCAAGAAAGATGCGGCGTGGAGTCAGAACCACTAGGAATGGATCTACGCTGCTCACAAGCTTCGCAAGGAATGCAGACAATCAGAATTCGGCGCTAAGAGGGCCGACTCTCTTAGCTCCGATCATGCTAGGAACTACCAGTGCCACAGGCGAACTGTCAGGAAGTTGGGTCTGAGCCTAATAATCTTGGCATTGCTTCGGCACCGGTCCCGATGCAAGCTGCAGGATTAGACTCTCAGCGGCGATGGGGATCTTCACTCCGTATCTCACCAGGTTCCTCGTCGGGCGACCTAACGACAGGGTACTGCACTAAACGATCTGTATCCGACTATACACTTCCGTTAATGAAAATACGGACTGCCGCCGATTCTGCTTTGAACCTTAAGATCTCAGCATGGGTCGCTGCGAGGATTGGCTGACGACATGACGGCATGAGCTTCACAAACCCTACCTAACAACCAAGCCATGGACTCTGGTAACAGAAAACCTGCCAACTTCGTAGACGGTCCAGTCACCTTCAGCTCGGGACCGACCAGTTTGACATTCCGGAACAGACCTGCACCATAATCTGACTTAGTGCGGGCGCACTCAACAAATCACCTGCATTAAAGGCTCGCCCGGTTAGCTCAATCGGTAGAGCGTGAGACTCTTAATCTCAAGGTTGCGGGTTCGACCCCCGCATCGGGCTCAATTCCCGATGCTACCAATCCAATTGGTAACATTCTTCTTTTGCTTTTTGCGCCTTATTTTTACAATTTTTTTGTTGAATTGTGTCGCTTGCTTGGGCATCGTGGAATGGTTCACAAGACTTTCATACAGTCACCTAGCCGCACACATCTATGGCAAGAGCGACGAAGGCAGCGGTATTTACGACCATCTCAGGCTACTCTGAAAGATCGATCAATGCCTCTTTAGCTACGCTATCATACCCGCTGTATAGCCTTGATCCTGTTCTCCACGGCCTTCTTAGCAACCCACGAAGTAACGGGACCCTCGAAGCCGTGTGGTACTCCCGGATATAGATGGAACTCGACTTCGACATTCGCCTCAGCTAGCCGTTGCGCATAGCGAAGGTCCTCCCCCCCGAACAAGTCTAGTCCCCCAACGTCGATGTACGTGCTCGGCAAATCCTCAAGTGACGGAGCCCTCGCCGGCGCGGCATAGTACGAGACGTCAGCATCCTCCCTCCCGCGCTTGTCGGGGCCGAGATACGCGTCCCAGCCCATGACGTTATCCTCCGCTTTCCACGTCAGGAATGATCTAGCGGGCCAGTCTTCGGGGTAGTGCGTCCGGTCGTCGAGCATGGGGTAGACCAGCACCTGTTTCGCGATGGGCGGCTGAAGACCCTTGTCGCGGGCCATCAGCGCCGTGCCCGCCGCGAGGCCGCCTCCTGCGCTGTCGCCGTAGACGATGATGCGCGCCGGGTCGATGTGCATCTCGCGGGCATGCTTGGATAACCACTCTAATGCGGTGTAGCAGTCGCCCAGTGCCGCAGGGGCCGGATACTCGGGGGCGCGCACGTAATCGACGGCGAAGTGCTGGACGCCTTGTGCTACCACGCTCCTGGCTATCTCTGGCGCAAATATTTCTACCGTGCAGCATATCATGCCTCCGCCATGGATATTCTGGAGCATCGTGTTGTTAGCGGCCGTGGCTCAATTCTCTCATGTGTACCCGTTGCATATTCGCCAGAGGATCCGTGCCACGTACCAGAACGGCCGACCTCAAGGGCTCCCCATCGTTTGGCGGCGCGCGCTGCTCGGCCGTCGCGAATCGGCTAACAGTGAACTTGTGCGTACCGTCCGGACTGTCGAGCTCGACCTTCGTCTCCTCCACCTGCTCCGGATATGGCTGTAGCCGGAATGTGGCGCCGAGGATGCTCTCCGTAAAAGCCCGCAGCTCAAAGACGTCCTTCCACTCGCTTTTAACCGCCGGCGTACCTTCTGGCGCCACGTTTGCAGAGGCGATTCTCAGCCACTCGGCGTCGTAGCGGAGGCCATGTTTCTTCTGCAAAGCCGTCTTCGCTGATGCCAGAGGCTCTGGCAGTGGGGTGTCTTGGGGGGCAGACATTGGGCTGCTTCAATGTGGTTGTCCTGCGGTTTAGGTTGAGTATGTCAAGGCTGGAATCGTTGCATGAGACTGTAAGTGTTCGTAGACTTCTCGCACGTCCAGATTAGAGAATTTGAAACAAGTGTTTATTCGAAGGGAAGTTACGACTGCAGCTTGTTGGGTTATATGAAGTTCCGCAATACATTGATTCTTGAAGTATAAAAAATCCGTCGGATATCAAACGGTAGTGCCACGGCGGCTCAACTCCCGAACTTCCTAGCACGCTTGATTTAGTGAATCTTTTCATCCGGCGTGTTTCACGTCCCAACCATCGCTTAAAAGATATCGAAGGAGTCTGAAAACAATTTCCGCTTGGGCTGTCCCATAGACTTCTATAGGTGAAGCAAATGGCTGATTAACCCATTCGCACACCTCTCTCGAAGCCAAAATCGTAATTATCATGCCAGCTTATTATTTCCCAACTGGCCAGTACCTATCTCCGTCCATACGCCGGATACATATTCAGTTCGTAAAGATATCGGTGCTTTGCATTTGCTGGGCCTCATGCAGGACATCCGCGCGACTGAAAGAATACGACGATGACAAGGCCTTAGGGAGCACAGAAAAAAAAAGCAAAAAAAGAGAGGAATGTTACCAATTGGATTGGTAGCATCGGGAATTGAGCCCGATGCGGGGGTCGAACCCGCAACCTTGAGATTAAGAGTCTCACGCTCTACCGATTGAGCTAACCGGGCTGCAGAGCTGTTTAAGCGGGTGCTTTTGTTGAAAATTTTCGTCCTTAATGCGATATATGACCATAGAGAAGGGATTGGCGGGTCGTTGCCTTTGAAGTTGGGCCGCGGCGGAGACTGGATGGGTGGATGATGTGGAGCATCGAAGGTGGTGAGTTAGTTGTAGATTGCGGCTAGATGAGAACTTGCTTGTGGACAAGGACTCGACCCGAATAAAACCGGACGGCCAGGTCTGGTAACGGTAAGGGGTTTGACCTCCACTTAGGGAAATCTTGATCTGAACGAGACCTGAGCCGTCATGACTTGTCATTGAGCATTCAAACAGACGCGGACCAGGACCGACCCTTCTAGACTGGTCTAATCTAACGCCAGCTAAAAGCAGTGTACGATGTGTTGGCTTCGGTTGGCGCAGAGCCGTATCCTAGGATGGCCAAGCTGCGTCTGAAGCTCATAGCAGTGGTCAATGGAGGATCTGAAAAGTCTATCGACATGCGACAATACTTACTACGTTCAAGGGGTAGTACTGTAGCAGATTTCCGGGCATTGACTGAGGGGGAGGGCATCTAAGGGCCATGCCATCTAGTACTGCGGTCTCTGGGGTGTCGATTTAATGTTGGTCGAGGAACAAGGTCGCAAAGAAATCCGGAAGCAGTCACAGAAGTTGTGCTGGCGGTGGCATTGGGGCAAAGTTGCTTAGACAGACTCGTGAACGGGGAAAGAGCGCGCCATGTCCACGCCAATGGGAAGGAAGGTATAACTCCACGTGGATTGAGAAATCATTTTCCAGGTGACCACCGAGCCGCTGCATTAGACTAATAGACTCGAATCTCCATGTCCAAAATATGTGCAAAGTTCATATACAAGGTGTCTACAATGTAAAGAGAATCAAGGGCTCCAACATAACCTCATCATGAAGGACATCCAGTAGCAGGATAATTGCAGCTCCCACCCTTTCCCCCGCCAGTGACACTTACCCCCTCATACTCGAAATCACTGCAGCTTCCATCGCCGCAGAGGATGTAATAGTTATACGCCTTGCTCCCCGTCGCCGTCCCCTTGACATCAATCAGCTTCACCCCCTGAATCAACACTCCGTTCGTAGGGTTCCCAGTCGGACCTCCATTGAGATAATCCTGCTGGACATCGACTCCATACGTCGTGATTCCCGAGAGCGTGATGTTCTGGTACGTGATATTCTTAATCAGCCCGGTCGTGTTCGAGTTCGTCTTTATCCGACACCCGTTCTCGCTGTTGATGACCTGCGAGTTGCTGAACAGCACCGTTTCAACCGTGTTGTTGCTCTTCCCGCCAACGGAGCCGATGCTCAGCCCGTGCCCACCGGAGCAGTACATGTTGTTCGCAGTTATGTGCGTCCCGGACGTAACGGCCACGCAGTCGTCCTGGTTGATGACCATGATGCTGTCGAGCGTCACGTAGTCACTAGAGCTAATGTCGAACCCATCGCTGTTGTGCGCCGCAGCCAGCGTGCCCGAAGCCGCATTCGGCGCGTTGCCGTCCGAGTTGTCGAGCGTCAGGCCCGAGATGGTCAGGTGCTGAGCCGTGCCGATGGAGAAGCAGTGAACCGGCCAGTTGCGGATGTTGAGGTTGGTGATTGCGCTGTTGTACATCTTCTTAATCACGATGAAGTGATCCGGCTTCGCAGCGCCGCCATTGGAGCCCAGGCCGTCCCAGTACGCCGGTCCGTTCCCATCGATGACGTGCCCTGGGGCGCCGGTTATGGTCACGTTTGTGCCTGAGATGACGATCGGGTCGAAGTCATTGTCAGGGGTGAAGCCGAAGGTCTGGAGGGTTGTTAGTCCGTGGTCTTTGGCAACACAATGACTGCACTCACTGTCGTTCCGGCAAAGGTCACTGCTGCACCGGTCTGCAGCTTCTGCAGATCGATTGTGCTCGAGGGCGGAGCCGAGATATTCGAGAGCACAATGTTCTTACATGACTTGACGGCCGAAGAGATGGAGACAAAGTCTGTGACGGTACAAACTGTCCCAGAAACAGTAGTCGTCGGTGTGGGAGTACTACTCGGGACGGAGCTCATAGATGTGCTCAATGTGGTCGGGCGCTGGAACATATCAGTGCCGATCTCAAGATTTAGAGAGGCAGTCACTTACAGGGGAGCAGACAGCCAAGACGGTTGGCAGTAGAACCGTGTAGGGAATGAGGAGTGACTTCATCTTGGCGATGTCACTCCGGACGTGTAGTATCAAGCGGTGGAATGCAGCATCACAAACGACTCCGAGCTGTTGAATGTGATCTCATTCTTATATGCCTACCTCACTCTGACCTCTGCTTGATATGAACCATATTCCAGGAGAGCCGCACCCCGCCCGGCAATCAACCTGAGATGTGCCGGGGTAGGACCAGGATCTACGCCATGGTGGATATTCGCCGCTCGAGGGATTCCAGAGCATTGACTAGAGGCACTATCGTCCCCTTGCAGTAACTGATAGTCTAATAAGGAAGGCATTACCAATATTGGGCTTCTTGCCACCATATCTACCCTGGCTCTGTAGGACGTGCGGGCATAATTCATGTTCATTTTACTGTGGTAACGGAAAGATGACACCTACACCACAGTTGAACGGCCGCGTTTCGTGGCCCATAGCGGCAAGCCATTGGTGGAGGATTTCTGGGGACTCAGAATCCCGTCCCGTTAGCAACCCCGGAGGCCCGGAATCATGCTGCATGCGAAGCTTTGCGGCTCAGTCCGCAGCGCGTGGCAATGCTAGTGCTGCCTAGATAGGTCATCCAATAATAACGTAATCTACCACCTACTTGCCCACATCACCTAATTGCCCAAAAAAAACCCACAACACCACCCCTACCACCAACCCTACTACAGACAACTACCAACTCATCTATCCTTACAAATTCTGGCCGTATGGCCTACAGTAC
>SMOB01000379.1:0-73317 GCA_007388105.1 Coniochaeta prunicola
CTCTGACAAACTCGGTCGAGGACATCCAACACCTGTTGCGGCTGGCCGGCGCGGCATCGCCCCATGATGCCGTGGGAGGGGTGGTCGTGGAGGACTGTTTGATGAGCGTGCTGGAGAGGATCGGCGCGAGGGGAATGGTTACGCAGGAGGGAATCGCGGACCGGCACCTGCGCAGAAGCCGCCGGCTGTGGACGAGTTCCCTGCTCTGCCGCCGTCGTCGGCGGCGGTTTCGGGTGACAAGAAGACGGATGCGGCGGCCAAGGCTCCGCTCCCCTCGCTGGACGCTCTGTCGCCGCTGTCGCCGAAGGTGGGCGGGTGGGACGATGAGATGGCTGCCATGGATGCGAAACAGGACGCGTAGAATGCGGGTGTTGAGCATGTGGTTTGTGCGTGGCTGGATGCGGTGGAAAGAGCCTGTCAACGCTCTAACGGGGCTAAAGTTTGGCTTGCGAGGTAGACAAAACGACGGTGAGAACTGGCACTACGAGCGGCTTGTGATATCTTTCAGGATATCCTGCACAGCTGGATTCAAACCATAGGGACGATTGGATCCAAATCATAAGTATCAAAGTAACCAGCGACTCAGCGAAGAGGAAAATAGTTTATAGAGACTCCCATGCCAGCCAATACGTCTTTTCCCTGACCGCCAGACGCCCCAAAACGCCGCCCAATGTAGACCAAATGTGATGTACACCCTTACTGCAAGTCGCCCCCCAAACACAGGCGTGTAAATATCACCAACCTCCCCGGAAACCCCTCCCTCTGCCGCCCCTAAACCCACCGCCTCTCCCGCCTCCGCGTCCGTGTCCTCCCCAACCATCACCATAGCCGCCACCCTGACCACCACGACCACCGTCGTCGTCCCCCATGCTGGCCATCGGCCGTCCGCGGCCCTGCTTCATCTCCTTGGGGAAAGCGTCGTACGTCTTGCGCATCTGGGCGTAGCCGAGGTGCATCTTGCCATAGAAGTGGTCGGCCAGACGACGATCGTTGTCGAGGCGGCTGAGGTAGGCGCCGCAGACGTCGCAGACCTGCAGCTTCTGGTGGCCCGAGGGGCCGGAGGTGTCGGACAGGGCCTTGAGCTCGCGCTCGCGCTCGGCCTTCGCGGCCATGGCCTGGCGGACCTTGAAGTACTCGTCCAGGGCGCGGTGGACCTCGCCCGTCTCGCCGAGGATCTCCACCTCGAGCAGGCCGTTGGCGACGGAGCTGCCGAGGTCGGAGATGCTCTTGAGGAGCACGTTGGTCTGGCGGATCTCGTCGGGGGTCTTCTCCAGGCGGCGCTGGGCGGCGTCGATGCGCCGGTTGCACTCGTCGATGTACTTCTGGAGGTCGCGCATGTAGTCGTACTCGAAGCCGTACTTCTTCTTCTCGTGCTCAGGCAGGGCCTCGTACTCGGCCTTGAGGGCTTCAGAGTGCACGCGCGGGCAGCTGCCGAGGTCTTGCTTGGTGTTGGTGAAGAGGTCGTGCGGGCAGGTGCCGACCAGGTAGGAGCGGCAGACTTTGGGGTCCGTCATGGAGAGCTGGGCGCCGCGCGAGCTAGAGCCGCCGCCCATGAGCTGCTCTGTGGGGAGGGGTCAGCGTGTCTGGGTGGTTATGTTTGTGAACCAGGAGGAAGGACACATGAGGGGAGGTGACGACGGAGGGGAATCGGGTGGCTTACCCAGCAGCTTTCTTTGTTCTGCGGCCATCTTGGCTGTGGTACGCAGTAAGAAGCGTTAATAGCTGTCAGTATCCGGTTGACCACGCTGAATAACTTCGTTCGCGGAGGAAGTGGTATGTCTTCTGTTGGAGTTGATGCAGCACGAGGCACATTTTCAGCCGCGTGCTGTGAGGCTGCAGTGCTGTACTTTTGGGTGGGGCAGACGCCACAGGGATCTCTCTGCTAGTGCATGCGCTAAGTCTAACCAGTAGCAGTAGCGCGGTGCCCTGAACAGGTACGTACCGTCAAGGTCGCGAGTTGTCATCTTGTCGAATGTGGGGTTCAACCTAGCATTGAACTGGATTGACTATCTCATTGTCTACACTTCGATCCAGGTTGACAGACAGAGAGACCATCAACCAGCCTTCTCCGGAGCTGCTCGATGGATTCGGGCCGGTGACACACAATGCGTCGGCTCCTTTCCTTCTTCCTGCTGTCGGTCCTCTCCTTTTGTCTCCCGGCCTCCGCGACAGACTACCACGAACAGCTGGTGCTCCGGCCATTGCCCCTGTCCGCCCTCCTTGCGAGCTTCAACTTCCGCTCCAACACCAGCTTAGCTGCCTTCGAGGCACACAACTACCGCTTCTTTCCGCGTTCTCTCGGCCAAATACTGCAGCATGCCGGCACCAGAGAGCTGCATCTGAGGTTCAGCCTTGGCCGCTGGGATGCCGAGAGCTGGGGCGCGAGGCCCTGGAACGGCGCTAAGGAGGGAGGCACCGGCGTCGAGCTATGGGCCTGGCTAGAGGCCGAGACGGAAGAGGAGTACGTCTGATTGATGTGTACCATCCTCACGTCGTCAACTCTGTAACTAACAAGCTACTTTTACTAGGGCGGACAGCAAATGGTTGACCCTTACAAACGCCTTGTCTGGTCTCTTCTGCGCCTCGCTCAACTTCATAGACGGCACTCGAACCACGCGACCTGTCATGTCATTCCGCCCAGAGGGCAACCACCCGAGCTCCAACAGTACAAATATGCACCTGCTGTACGGCGTGCTGCCCCGCGAGGTTGTCTGTACCGAGAATCTCACACCGTTCCTCAAGCTGTTGCCCTGCAAAGGCAAAGCTGGTATCGCGTCGCTTCTCGACGGGCACAAGCTGTTCGACGCCTCCTGGCAAAGTATGGCTATTGATGTTCGACCAGTCTGTCTACCGGGAAAGGAGTGCCTCCTGGAGATTGAGCAGACTATTGACATGGTGCTCGACATTGATCGGTCCACGCGGCCGAGAGGTGAGTCGTCTCTCATGTGCAGTATTGGTAGGCTATCGCTAATCCTGACTTTTTCTTTAGACAATCCCATTCCGCGGCCACCACCGGGACACGAGTTGAAATGCGACACGTCAAAACCATACCACAGTGAGGACACCTGCTACCCTGCCGAATATGGTGCGAACCAAGACTGGACATTGGCCCAGATCTTTGGCCGGCCAATGAAAGGAACATGTCCCCTTTCCAACCCGGACGTTCCTCCTGTCTGCCTTCAAGTTCCGGAATCACACAGCGTATTCAATTCCGGGGGCGTGAGGGAGATCAAGAACGCAGACGGGCTGTCTCGATGCTTTGAAGTGGCACCCGATGCCGAGTTCGACGTGGTGCTACCACGCGTCGAGACGGGAGGCGAGACATCCTCGCCGCTAGCTGCCGGTATCGTGAAGCCAGAGACGCCCTCACTCTATGCTGAGCGCAGCTTCACCGGCTACGGTCAAGAGCGCGGCGGCGTTCAGACCATTCTCAGAAACCCCAGCCCAGACAAGGAGGTCGAGTTTGTCTACATGGAGTCACTGCCCTGGTTCATGCGTATATATCTGCACACACTGCAAGCACGGTTGGATGGTCCGTCAACCGATCAAGGGTCGCTCATTGACCAAGTCTACTATCGGCCTGCACTGGATCGCGCACGCGGCACACAACTAGAGTTGCGGATGCGAGTTCCTCCCGCCTCTACTGTCTTCCTGACGTACGACTTCGAGAAGACTATTCTCCGCTACACCGAATATCCGCCTGACGCTAATCGCGGCTTCGACGTGGCAGCTGCCGTCATCACCATTCTCAACAACGGCGGTGGTGCACCAGACGACGAGTCCATGTCGTCGAATCTACGCACCACTACGCTCTTACTTAGCTTACCTACCCCTGATTTCAGCATGCCGTACAACGTGATTATCTTCACCTCGACGGCGATCGCGTTGGCGTTTGGTGGTATGTTCAATATCTTGGTCAGGAGGTTCGTGGCCGCCGACGAGGGCCCGGAGGTCAGCCTTAAGAGGCTCAAGAGGCGGATACAAACCAAGTTAGGCGGCCTGTTCAAGAAGCTTGGCAAGGCCGAGGTAAAGAAAAGCGAATAGACTGTTTTCGACCTGCAAACACGCGTCTGCCTTCACATCTCTTGGGTCCTCTAATCCTAGAGCTACGTGACTTTTTCACATGACAAGATCCGACCCGACCAGCCTATCGATTATAGCCTCCGCCAAGCCGTCGAACGAGTCCATCAGCCTGATACCGTACCGGCGGCAGATGATCTGCACATTCCCCTTCTTCCGATAACCCGGATGACACACTACAAGCGCCTTGTTCGAGCGGGCACACAAGCCGAGTTCGAGCAGGCTGATGGGCGCGTCCGTACCGGATCCAAAGTAAACGACAACGAGACTGGACTTCTCCTGCATGTCCAGCTCCCACTGCACCTGCTCGCGAAAGGGCTCGAACGTCTCGTCTTCTCTCCAGGAGTCGTCCCAGTCGCTTCTTAGAGGGTTGATGACTGTGATTGGCTGGTGGGTGAGTGATCTTATGACTGCATCGCGCCAGTCCGGGGCTGTCGTCGTGCCGGCTAGGAAGACGGTGTGGGAGTATTGGAAGGGCTGCCGGGAAGGGGCGAGAATGACTTGTGCTTTGGACGCCTCCATGGTTAGGGCCGGTATCTGATCATGTAGGTACTGCGCCGTGTATCTGAGTTGTTTGTCGTGGTTGACTTATATGTGGCTATAGTGTACCTATTAAGGCTGAGGTTCTTCAGAGATACTGCAATATATGTCTCTCAGCATTTCATCTCTTAGAGAGCCTCGCCATTTCCAGATCGTGATAGCTTCAAAGGACGAAGCTCATGCCAGCGATCGGACGAATGAGAGAGCTTCGCAATATGCAGTCCAATATGCAGTGTACCCTCACCCCCCTCCTCCACCCCATGTCACTGCCCCTCATGCCGCATGAACTTCGCCTCAATTGTAAAGGTGAGCTGCCGCGAAATATATTCTCTCTGCGCTCTCAAATTTTGCTCCTGTCTCTTAAATCTCACCAGTTTCCAAGATCGCGCTCCTGCTGCGGTCATAAGTCCGGTGTGTGGCAATATGGCAAGCTTCAGCTAAGTCTGTCTTCGACACCGACACACCACAGCTGGCATTGAGCAATGGGAGACAACTCGGAAGATGGCTGGCAGACCGTGCTGCCCACGTCGCTTTACGGCGTTGAACGCCTCTCGCGGTCGCAACTGGAATCATATAAGCGCCAGATCCTAAAAGATTGGGAGTTCTCTCGAGGTCATTGGTCTGGAGTGTGAGTGAACTTCCTACGTCCTTGAGAGCTGAGTCTCATATGAAACTCCCCTCCTGACACTCTCGACTTTCGTCGCAAACAGTGGCAAGCACACATCAGCTACCGACTTTACCGAAGCCAAGAAGCTCCATCATCGCTTTCGGCGCCATGAAACCCTTGGCTCAGGGACGTACGGCATAGTTGAGAAGGTCACTTACACACACAACAACCGGTCGATATGCCTAGCGAGGAAATGGATCCAATACCGGCGAGGCCGGACGATACAGATGCTACGAGAGGAGGCCAATGTCATGGAGAAACTGGACCACGAGCACATCGTCAAGCTGGTGGGAACATACTGTACGCGCCACAACGAGCTCTATCTCCTGCTCTGGCCCGTTGCCGTGTGTAACCTGGATAACTTGTTCAACGACCTGGACGCCCTGCGCACCGGTCACGGCGACCGAGACGACATAATGAAGCGCCTGGACGCCCTCGACGTGACCGACGTGCGCGCCCTACAGCGCAACCACCGACACGGCGGCCAATCGAAGACCACCACAACCAGCCGGGGCGGCAATTGCCCACTCAAATACCTACAGCAAATCATAGGCTGCATCACACATGCCGTCGCCTACTGCCACGCGGCCAATATCCGGCACCTGGATCTCAAGCCGAGCAACATCCTACTAAGTCCCGGACGTGTCTACCTGGCCGACTTCGGCATAGCAAGAGACGTCAACGACCGGGACCACACCATGACCTTCGGCCTGCAGGGCACGCCCAAGTGGCGGGCGCCCGAGGTCTGCGACCCCAACGACGAGTGGTCCATGAAGGCGGCCGACGTATACTCGCTCGGCCTCGTCCTCCTGAACATGGCCACCGTGCTCTACGGCGCGGACCTGGCGGACCTGGACCGCGTGGTCGACGAGCTCAATCCGCGCGCCCGCGCACAAAAGCTGACCCAGTACCTCCCGAAACTGGAAGCGATGGCTCTAGCCACGCAGGAGGTCCAGGACGCGAAGGCCAACACCTTTGCGCCGAAGCACATCCTCGACCTTACTTCTAGAATGCTCTCGTCGGACCCGTCCCAGCGCCCCACCGCGGGCCAGGCCGACGCGGAACTCGTCGAGCTCGGGGGGGTAGACCAGATATACCACTCGCAGTGCTGCAGGCGGAGCGGCAGGTTCGTGACGGAGCGCATCGACGCGCGGTACAGGGAGGTCGCGGACGAGCGCGACAGGCTGGCGGGGGAGAACGTGCGGTTGGCGAGGAGGGTCGAGGTCCTGGAGGCGAAGGACGAGACGTACGAGGAGAGGCTGAAGAACGAGCGGAGGACTCACGCGCTGAATATCGCGCATCTGCAGGAGCAGCTCGATAGGGAGCGTAGGGAGAGGGGTCGGCTTGAGGGATTGCTTGCCGAGAGGAGGCAGAGGCAGGGGCAGGGAGGGATACCGCGCCCGGGACGGAATGGCTCGGGGGGGAATGATGCTGCCGGACTGGTTATGTGGACGAGGCCGCATGCTCAACCGCTGCCGGGGGCGGCGGCATCACCGGCGTCGTTCCCGTCGGCCTCGGCACCCACACCGAAAACGCCCTCGCGGCCCTTGCTGGCTTGCGCGGTCAAGTCGCAGGTCACTTACTCCCAAGCAGCGGCCGGAAGACTCGTCTCGCCCAGAACTCCTATCGCCAGCGCAACACCTACCACCATAGCCAGCACCACGAACATCCCAATCCCCATCCCCAGTCCCAGCCCCAGTCCGAGCCCGAGCCCCAACCCGGGCCTGTCCTCCTCCCTCAGGTCGCGCGGCTCCGGGTCCAGACTCCCGCGGTTGGTCAACGGGCCCGGCACGCCGGTACGGTGCGGCACGCCGAGCGGGAGCGGGAGCGGGGCGAGTCTCCGCCGCGATCCGTCGCTGACGGATAGTACGCAGTATAGCATGTCGAGCTCGACGTTTAGTCGGTTGAGCGGGCTGTCGCGCGAGAGTGAGTCGGAGGTGGGGTCACCTGCCCAGGTGGGAACAGGAGGCGCTGCACGGGAGGAGGAGGCGCTGCGGGAGAAGTTGGGGAGGGAGGGAGAGGGAGATGAGGATCGGCGGCGGCCTTCGCTTGGGGTGGAGGGTATTGGGCTGGGACTCGGGGATTTGAACGGTGGGGGGTTCGATGAGACGGCCAAGGAAGGAGGTGGCGCTGGTGGCCAACACCGCCGTGGCAGCGGTGCGGTTGGCTCTGACGGGCCGACCGGGAGTACTACTGCGGGTTCGGTCGTCGCGGCGTCAGCGTCGGCGTCGGCGCTGTCATCTCCGCGATCTGTCAAGGCGGAGCAGTACCCCGTCGCGGGCGGTGGAGTGCCGCCGCTGCCTACGGCGAAGAGCTGGGCGGATGTGGCGAGGAGGGAACGGAGGGGGTGATGATTACGAGGGAGTGCTGATAGGGCGTTAGGGTGGAGATAGGGGTAGCGGGGAGCGTGTCATACAGGGGAAATGTCCTTGCTCCCCGGGAACGATGTTGTGAAAAGTAATGCGAGATACCATGTCCTTTGAGAAGTTCATTATTGGGGCTGCAGGTTGGCCTGGTGAAGTGATACATTGCGACCGCAAGTCCCCCTACGGTCTTGAGGTCCATGAGCGCATCTAGTCGGTGGTGACAGCAGTGACAGTCAGGGGCTTCTGTCCAGAGGCTATAGACCGAGCCAGCGTTCTCTGTGGCAGAACAGCCTGACATGCCGGTCATTGTAGATGGTTCCAAGGCTGAGCGAACTATGTCAAGGGCGTTTACGGAAAGGCACAGGCTAGACATACACAATGATACCCATGACTGCGGGGCGATGATTGGTGCGGTTACCTCAGAAGCAGTGCTTCTACTGGAGTTCATATATACTGTACTGTGGTGATATCTGTCCTTTAAGAAGGCCTTGCTCATGGCTCGGGATTATACCGTCTTCCGGTTCAGTCTTACTGTGATATATCCGTGAGCTGAAGACTCGCCGGATCATCTCTGCTCCATCAAGGAGTCAGAGGTACCCTGGTCACATTCTGTGTACTCTCGCCTTGTTTGATAGGAGGACTGCCACGACATAGCGTACCACAAGCTGTAAGACGGGAACCATAGTCTAACTTAGACTTAATTGGTGACAAATCTTAGATCAGATGCTGGCTTGGCGAACTGAGTCTCTTTATTATTCTGACCTCGATAGAAGTGACTCCATTAACAGCTCTTATCGTGGAGAGGACCTCTTGTCGCACAATACACTAACAAAGACAGCCGTCACATAATAGAGCATGTTAGTCGGCAGGGATGGGTACAGTCAGAGGAAAATGTTCAGTAATCACCACTTGCATTACAAACCTGCTCCACTCCCGACACTTCTCCGGATCAGGGTGAGAGAGGGGGGCAGCATCTCCTTATTGGACGGCACTCTCATTCCAGCCATACCAGGTTACTCAGCTACCACCAAGTATACCTTGCACTTCAACATGTGCATTTGTGTTGGGGGACTTCCCGCGGTTGAGATACCCATGATTGACTACAATAGACACCGAAGGGCGTGCGAAAACGGCGTTGAGAGACTTAGACCTGCTCGACTCGAATAGAGAGCACTTATGCTGCCGATAGTCTCATCCTCTGACGGTATCTCGGCCATTGCCCGCTCACATCTCATTACACAACGAGGATACCCATTGATCACATCCCCTTGAACTGCTCCCAACTGTACTCACAGACCGAGAAACGGCAACCCCTTGACATCTGCTCTCTCGGCCCCAACAAGCCCGTCAGAACCGCATCTGATTCAGCGCCAGGAATAGCCTGTTTCGGTCACATGCTATACATATCATCGCATTTCCTATTACCAATCTCGTCCTCCTCTTGCAGCATTACCATTCCTCAGACCAAATATTAGTAGCAGACCAGCCACATCGGGCGTGTTGTGGCCGCCATCATCCACATCAACAACTGCCCACTACGTTGTCAGCCCTAGGAGTCTGAGACTCCGACACACCATAGAAACGCCATGCGCTACCCCACAGGTGATCTCGCCATATTAAGCGCGGAGAGCTACCACGATGGCATGAAGCAAATGCCGTCTACCAGGACGAGGAAGACCGTGGTCGACGTCATGGCCCAAGAGTCGCCAGAAGGCCGGGCACGGAAGCGTCGCAAGCCATCTCCTCAGGATGCCGGTGCCGAAGAAGAGGAAAAGAAGAGGAGTCGTGGCCGGCCAAGGTTAGAGCCCAAGGACGAGACTGCACAAGATGTAAGTCGTCTCGTGTGTTGTGCTTCGTGCAGCACTTCACTATCTCATTTGCGTCACATCCTTTCGCAGCCATATCTCATGTCAGAGGAATGTCGATATCCGAGATGCCTCCCGTCAGACCTGTATCTTGAGATCCCCCGTGACGAGTCGTAGCTCTGACATTGCCACAGCGCCGCCGGACACAAATACGGCTGGCCCAGCGTGCCTACCGGAATCGTAAGGAGAACGCCATCCAGACCCTGGAGAGGAGAGTCCAGGAGCTGAAGGACACCAACGAAGAGATGAGCAACGCCTTCCTGAGGCTACACGACTACGCCGTCGGCTGCGGCCTGTTGGAGCGCATGCCAGAGGTCGGCCGCCAGCTGCGTGAAACCACCCAGAAGTTCCTCTCGTTGGCGCGCAAGTCGAGCGACGACGCCTACCACGACGACCTCGGCGTCTCGCACGACTCGGACTCCCAACCTGCCAAGAAGAGCCGGTCGAGGCGGAAGTCGAGCTCACCAGAAACAGCGGACCGGACAACGTCCGGACAGGGCCGCACCCGCTCCCCCACCCCGCGCGGCCAACTGTACGCCGGCCTCGTCGTCACGCAGGAGCAGGTGTCCCTGACCGAGCACTCTGGCATGCCCAACTTGGCCGTACCGGACCCAACGCCGGGCTACGAAGTCGTCACCTACCCGACCCTAGACAACGCCAGCTTCCCATTCGGCTTCGACACCGACGACTTCAACTTCTCCACCTCGGAGCACCAGCAGCAGCTGACGACGACAACCGGCTCGTCTACCACCACCGCCGCCGCGCCACCACCACCACCGGACTTCTCCGCCGCCTCCCTGCCCCTCCCCGACAACCTCACCTCCCCGCTCTACCCGTCTCTCCCCCTGCCCAACTCCTACGCGGCCCAGGAGATCACCTTCGGCCGCCGCTTCCAGCGCACGGCCATCCAGCGCGCCTGGACGCTGGCCACCATGGCCAACCCGCCGCAGAAGCGCTTCGCGCGCGTCTTCGGCTTCTGCCTCCTCTTCGAGCCGCTCGAGAGCATCCGCGCGCGGCTCCGCCGCATGATGGACCGCACGGCGGCCGAGTCGCTGAATAACTGGCAGTATCCGTTCCTCCAGCTCGGGGGGTCGAGCACGCATTTCGACGCGACGGCTACTGCGACTGCTGGTGGGGGGAGTGGGAGTGGGAGTCAGCAGAGGTTTGGAAACCAGGGGACGGTGGATGTCTTGAGGACGAGGAACTCGAATGGGTACTCGCAGGGGCCGTTCGACGTCAAGACTATGGCGGCCAGGGACATGCTCGACTCGGCAACGCCGCAGTATATACACCGGGCGGCGGCGGGGTTCGGGGCCGAGTTCTATGATTGTGACGAGGTGGAGATGTATCTCCACCAGAGGGGGGTGGCGATCCCGCCGGCGGCGGATTATGTCACGGTTGAGATCGATGCGAGGGCGTTTACGGAGGAGGAGGGGGATATGCAGCCGCAGCGGCAGCAGCAGCACCAGCAGCAGCAGGATTCCGGTCGGGGAGGGGCGGCGGACGTGGGCGGCGGGGTGAATCCGATGGATACTATCGGAGGGGGGTCGTCGTCGTCGTCGTCGTCGTCGTCGTCGTCGCCGGGAGAGGCGGTGGGGGGGAGTGATTTCTCCCAGGCTGATATGTGGAGTTTCGATGGCGTGGACGGATTTCTGAAGGCGGCTGGTGTCGCTGCTGGGCGGACGACGGGGACGACTGTGCCGGCAAGGAAGCAGGTGACTGTTGATGTTAACCTTTTGATCTTTGGTATGTCTTCCTCTTCTTTGGTTCGTGACATGGTTACGAAGGAACTGAGACTGACGCGGCAAGCAGAAATGATCGAGAGGGCGACATGTCTGGGGAGGAGTCCTGGGTTGCGGAAGAAGGACATCGATGGTGCTTTCTGGACGGCTACCAAGTATAATTCGTGAGGTATGCCTGGGTTGATACGCATCTCGACTCCTTGTAGGGCACGAAGGCCTGCTTGATCTGGCTTGTATGGGTTATGATAATGTTATACAACTATGATACACATATGCAATGTTGTACGTGGTATGCTGCATGTCTCCAGCCCTCGGCATGTTCGACGCTCATCTGTCTCTTGTACCCTGCCATAGACGGACTGTGACGACTGATGCTGCTCCCCCAAATCTGTACCATTCTGCTCCCGGACATGGACTGGCTCTTTCTGTGTCACCTATCCTTACCACCCCCAACGTCCCCCCATATCGCGTCCGTAATCTCCTGCACAGAGCCCAAAGTCCCGGCCCCAGCAGCCTTAGCCGCCAACCTCTCCCTCCTCCGCCTCTCCCTCCTCTCCGCCTTCTCCTTCTCCGCCAGCGCCTTCTCCTCCACAACCAGCTTCTGCAGCGCCACACCCCTTGCATGATCGTCCAGCCGCAAGCCAAGCAGCCTCCCCCGCAGATGGTAGATATCCCGCTTCACCCCCGCCAGGAACGGGCCCGGCGGCTGCCGCCGCCCCGGGACATCGATCGGTCCGCCCGTGTCGAGAATCCGCTCCCACTGGTCCTCCCACTCGGCAGCCTCCTGCGTCCCCTCGCCCACGGCCTGCAGCGTCTCGACCAGCTTGGTCATGCGCACGACCTTCTGCCGGATGACGCGGCTGACGATCGGGGGTTGAGGCTTGGTCAGGCGCAGGAAGGGCAGAGAGTTGGCTTTCTCGAGGACCGGCACGCGACGCACACCCGAGCCGCCTAGCGAGCCGAGCGGGCGGGGGCGGACCGTCGGTTCGTACCGGGGGGGTTCGTCGGGGAGGGAGACGCGGGTTAGGAGGGGGATGGTGTTGGGGTTGGGCGCGCTGGAGGGTTTGGCGGGTGGGGGACCGCGCTCGGCGCGGAGGGAGAGAGCGCTGGACTTTTGGAGCGCGCGGTGGTGTAGGAAGGTGTGGAGGTCGGTGTATTCTGGTGAGGAGGGGTTTTGTGCTGCGGAGAGCATGTCGAGGAACTGGAGAGAGAGGATTGTCAGTGGGATGGTGCCGGGATGTGTTTCTTAAGAACAGAGCAGACCTTGTAGCCATTTCTCAGGGCAGAGATGACGAGCCGCGGACTGGTGTCGTTCTTGTTCCGGCGGAAGCTCTTCCGGATCAGGTGCTTGATGGGATGGACAGGGCCTTCGAGGCCGGGCACCTTGAGGACATCGTTCGGCAGTGGCACCCGGAGGCTCTGTCGTATGAGGGCCTTATAGAGGGCGAAACATGCCGTTCTATGCCGCGAGTCGCGGGCTGCCACGTGTAATGACGGCATTCATCTGGCACGTTGTTGTCCTGTGTTGCGGTTGTGGAAAAAAGATGAGGTTCGAGGTTCTTCAATCGAGAAGCTCACCGTGTCCGGTTACGTCACACCGAGCTTCACCGAAAAACTACCTGTCACGTGGTCAATGGCAGTGGTAACGGTCAGGTTCGCAAATGTAGTGTTCTTGATCATCCATCCGTATTCTTGCCAAATGCACGCCTAAACTACCGTCCCTGAGATGATGATCGAAAAGCCAGGCTAACAATGATGGTACCAGTCCTCCCCTTCTTGCCTCGTGCCCTTCTCGCTCAGGCCCTTGCTCTCATCTCCTCGGCCGAAACCGCACCTGTAAACCGAGCCGTATTCCAGCTAAAGATCTGTCTCTGTGACCTGAGATGCGCAAGGACCCTCGTTCTGCTCATACTGTACCCAGAATTTATATGCGGTCCCTGTACATGGCATACTTTGAACCCTCGGGCGGCTGCGGGAGCTTCTTGTGCTCCTCCATGTACTTCCTTATTGCTATTAAGGCAGCCTCAAGGCTGAGCGGGTCCTCCTTCGGCCGCGGGTTCTTGGACAGCTCGTTGGCGATGCGCTCCCAGTCGCGCAGGATGGCCACCGCATTCTTGTCCACCCGGCCGTCGGTCTGGTTGACGCCCGGCAGGTTGATCTGGCTAACGAAGTGGATTACTGGCGGCTCTTTCGGGTAGTTGGGGCCGCACTCCATCTTGAGCTCGTAGATTCGGTTCTCGTGGTTTCCCTAGAGGTAGATAGAGTCAGTATTTGTATCAGTATACCTTGCCAGGTCCGCTAGTCGCCGGCTTCGGAATCGTCGGGTTGAGGGTGTCGGCTTACGTGCGGTGGTCCCCAGATTGTGCCTCGCCAGTGTGTCATGTAAATGTCGTCCGGGTCTTCGAGGCCATACGAACAGGCACCTAGGCGACAAATATTCTAGTCAGCAACTTGTATCTGTCTTGCGAGCACCGTCGACTGAGAGAGACCACGGACCTGCTCCCATTCCCTTCTCTCCCTTCTCCAGCTCAGCGAGCAGCTTGAAGTTTCTCGGCACCTGTGCAACTGCCATGGTGGCGGATTTGTTGACAGGACTGTCAGACGTGGACGGTTGGGTAGGAAGGAGAAATGCTCAAGGAACGGTCTGAAAAGGTGAGTCTGGATAAGGCTCGGCAGAGCGTCACAGCGTGGACAGTGATGTCGCCAACAGGGTCATGGTGGGGGTTAGCGGACCTGGCGGGGTAAGGTAGGAAAGAGCAGGGGTGCTCCAGCTCCAAAGGTACGTACTCTTCTAACGCCAGCTGTAGCGAGTTCGCAGCTGGTGTGCAAGCTGTCAGGAATGAAACAACACGCGGCTTCTCTCATCTTATGAAGACAATATAGACTAAAGGGCGAGGCGACTTCCTATATCTGTGGGCTTTTCTGGGATTTTTGTTTGCTTATATTTTAGTTTACGGTTTGCTCTGGGTTGTTAAAGTGCGCGTCCTCATAATAACAGACATGACAACATGACGGCCCAGTTGCTCGCTTCCGAGCTCAACAATCTCATTCAGGAGAGCAAACGGAAGCATAATGACCTCCGCCAGGTAAACCGTCCCATCTAATGTGTTGTCCTTGTGCTCTATATTGACTGGTATCTAGGCCGCCGAAAGGTCCTTGGAGGATCTCAAGGGTCTAAAGGCAACGTCGGAAGCTCAAGTGGCTAGTGGTTCGTTTATTCAAGAGCTTGCGCTGCTACACACATACTCACTCCTGTGTTAGAGCTGTCGCTGAAAGTCAACTTCGTCAATCCGTTTATCATCGCCTGTGGAACCAAAAATGCCAAGTTCACGGGAATCGCAATCGTATGCCTCCAGAGGCTCATCGTTTCCGGTGCATTGCCCCGATCCCGGCTGAACCAGGCTCTTGAAGCTCTCCAGCAAGCTACTTCTGCTGGTCTCGACGTCCAGCTCAAAATCCTCCAAGCACTGCCATCTCTGCTGTCAAACTACGCCGGTGATGTCAAGGGAGAGCTGTTGGTGACGGTGCTCAACATATGCTTCATACTGCAGTCCAGCAAGAATGCCATCGTCAACA
Organism: Coniochaeta prunicola; assembly: GCA_007388105.1. NCBI lineage: Eukaryota > Fungi > Ascomycota > Sordariomycetes > Coniochaetales > Coniochaetaceae > Coniochaeta > Coniochaeta prunicola. The sequence continues at coordinate 14,837 of SMOB01000379.1, forward strand.
ACACGTCTGCTGCAACCCTCCAGCAGCTAGTGGTCTCCGTGTTCGACAAGGTAATTAACGAGGACCGGTCTGGATCTGATGCCCCTAATGTTGGAGAGGCGCCAACAGAACACGGCAATGTGCCCCTTAGGTCCGCTGCGCTGGATGCATACCGTGTATTCAACGACATATGTCTCCTGACTGAATCGCAACGCCCCGAATACCTGAGATTCTCTGGGCTCACTCAAACCTTCGGTCTCGAACTGATAGAGTCAGTCCTGACGAATCATGCCGGCGTCTTCTCTACGCATCCAGAGCAGGCGCATATACTGCAAACTCGAGTCATGCCGTTCATCATCAGCGCTCTTCGGGGCAAGCCTAGTTTTGCCACCAGTGTCCGTCTGGTTCGCATCCTCTACACTATTCTGCGAAGACACATGTCCATGTTGCCTGCGGAATGTGGCGATGCAATGGATATCCTGACCCAGTTATTGGACCAGGATACTGCCCTCTGGAAACGGTCGCTGTGCATGGAAGTATTTCGCGGCATTTTCGCTGAGCCTGGGTTGTTCCGCCGGATATTCATGCTATACGACGCCACAGAAGGCCAGAAGCCAATCCTCAGAAATCTCACCGCCACCTTCGTGCGAGTGAGCACTGAGAAGCCGTCAGTTATTGGACTCGGCCATCAGTCCACCATCCCTGTCGCAAATCCCTACGCTAGCGTAGGCGCGTCTACAGACCAGGCGATGCTCGAGGCAAGCGGCGTCACTGGTATCATATCTGGCTCCGTAGGTTCGGATGGCCACAACACTGGGATCAGCACTCAATGGAGCACCATGCGGGTGCCGTGCATCGACCAACTCGACAAGACAGAACCGCCTACCATTCCCGAGTCTTACCTCTACAGTCTCACTCTTGCCTGTATGACGTCTCTGTCCGAAGGTCTGGCGAAGTTCATATTACCTCTTACGGTTCCGGGGGAAAGCCGAGCCCGAAAACGCAGCACAAAACCCGAAGTTGAACAGGGAACGCCGGCACAACGAGGAGAAGGAGGTGCTGAAACCTCCACAGGTCGCATAAACTTGGAACGGTCTGCGTCTTTTAAGAAGAATCCGGTACCGACCAACCCTCTCACCCTTGAAGACCACCCTCTACACGCCGAAGTTAAGATCTGTGCTGCCTTTATAGAAGAATGCTGGCCTGCGATCCTTGCTACATGCTCCACTTTCCTATACGCTGCTCTTGACTCGGAGTACTACCACGGTCTTGTCAGGGCTTTCCAGAAGTTCACTCACGTCTCTGGCCTTCTTCAGTTGACTACGCCACGAGACGCCTTCTTGACGACCCTTGGAAAGGCGGCTGTTCCCCCGAATGTATTCACAGCCTGCTTGAATGCTGGCACACCGCGCGCGTCTACGCCCACAGTTCCGAGTGAAACGCCCAATAGCATCTTCAGCAATGCTCGCGGCCTCCTTAGTGTGGACAGCCTCGTGGGGCCATCTTCTCCGTCCATGGAGAAACCACGGCAGCTTTCAGCTGACCTGGGCCCTTCTACACTTAACACACGAAACCTGCTCTGTCTGCGTGCCCTAATTAATCTAGGCATTGCTCTCGGTCCAACCCTGTCCTCGTCGTGGAGAATCATCTTGGAGACCCTGCAGCAAGCAGATTTTGTCTTGTTCTCGTCCGGAAAGTCGGCGGGACGAACACCAACGGCGACGAAAGCAGCCGACCAACAAGCTGATCAGCAAGCCAACCAATTACTGGCGAACTTCAGCACGGAGATCAGGGCTGTCGAGACGGCCGTCTCAAGACTCTTCGAGAGCACGATTGACTTTCCTAACTCTGCTTTTGTGGAGGTAGTTACGGCCGTGTGTAACCTGGTAGAGAAGCAGGCGGAGTCGAATTCTCAGCCGAGTAGCAGGCCGCAGTCTCCAGTCCGTACAGGAACGGCGCTCAAGACCCCAGCAGTCCCGCATAGGAGGCAGCTTAGTATCTCAACATCTGCATATTCAGGTCCAAACCAAGAAAACCAGTTCGCTCTCGCCAAGCTAGGCGACCTTGCATCTATCAACCTCGAGCGGCTACTCTCTTATCCACCGCATGTGTCGGGATGGACCTCTTTAGTGTCAGAAATAGTCACAACCTTGTCTTCTCCGCTCAACACGGCTCCGGTCCGCTTGCGCGCTGCCGAGACACTTGTTAGAATCGTAATGGAAGCATCAAGCGCTGCGGCTTCCTACGAAGAAGGGCCACGCGGAAAGATACAAGTACGACTACTGAATGCTTTCCGCGATGCATTATTGTCCATACAGAAGGAGGACCGGCAAACCAATATCACCAGTCATGCCGCAGATATTGACATTCATAAAGTTATTCTTGACGGCCTTCGCGGGATCCTGGAGAACTGTGGCGAGTCCGTTGTTATGGGCTGGGACATCACCTTCGAAATCATCGACACAATATTTATCAAGCAAGCCTTCGACCCTGACGGCGGGGATAGAGACAACGATCGCAGTACTTTGATGGCACGGTCTGCGAAGCTCATTCGTCCCTCTTTCGCCTCGCTCCAGCTGATATGCTCCGACTTCTTGCCATCTCTACCGAACTCCTGCTTTCTGAACCTAGTCGATACACTCTATAAATTCTGCTCTCAGGACGACGATCTCAACGTCGCGCTGACCGTAAGCTGCTGGTCCTCCACCCTATGAAATATTGCGAGGCTAACGTGCTCTAGACTGTGACTTTCTTTTGGGCAGTATCGGACTTCCTTTCTGGAACAGCCACATCGATGCCTGTAACTGTGGATATGGTCCAAGAAGGGGGAGAGAAGGCTCTACTGGACCTCGCTGCGGATGCTAGTCACCCGAGGTCCAGGGCCGCGCTTTGGATGCTACTTCTGCTGAGGCTGACATCTGTGGCGACGGATCAGCGACTAGAACTCCGCAATAGTAAGTGCCCGCCGTTACCATACCGTCATGTTGCCGTCTTGCTGACCGACAGGCGCCATTCAAACTCTGATGCGTATCATCTCCGCGTATGGCGACAGCCTTAGTCCCGAAGCCTGGTTGATATCCTTACGATCGGTGATCTTCAAGCTGCTCTCTTCCATTGAGGACGAGCTGCGCTCAGTGCAAGATGCATCGGCCAAAGAGAAGCAGAGAGAAGACTGGAAGGACACGGCTATTGTCGTGATACAAGGGATCTCACACCTCGTGGCTTCCTATCTTCACGTACTGACCGCACACAAGACATTTACGTCTGTTTGGAAAGAGCTCCTGGGCCACTTCGCAACGATGCTTGACTTCAACATATTGGAAGTCAGCTCTGCGACCTTCGGTGCTGTCCGGGACATTCTGAAACAGACTACTGACAAAGACCAACAAGGCTTCACCAGAGAGATGGTGAATCTAACGTGGGAACTCTGGTCGAGAGACGTACCCGTACCGAAAGAGGTTACGAGCGACAAATCTGGGGACAACCAGAAGTGCCTCCTCGTCTGGGTGGAGGCCTTGATCGAGCTATACCGGCTGATCGAGCGCGACCTCGATGTTGAGAGGGTTCGCCGGATGCTTACTCTACTCCGCAAAGCTATGCAGCACGCGACTCCCGGCGCATATACCAGCGATGTCGATTATGTTACGCCCCTCCAAGGGAGAATTCTCGACGTATGCAAGATGGTCCGCACCGATTTGCCGGGGGTGCCCTCCGCAATGATCAGTCAAGTAGCGGATTTTGTGTCCTTGGCCTTTGCGCAGGAAACCCTCTCACCATCTACTGCGCAGAAGCGGACTTATGTGGCCATGTCGAAGGAGAGCATGTCGATCCTCCAATCCCTCATTACAAGGAATGCGGGGGAGACGGACATCTACAGAACCGATGCGTTCGCTTCCGCCTTGGAAGCGCTTCAAAGACCAATCTCGCTCAAATATGGCTTCCCCGTCCGGCCGAAGTCGGTTCAGCCTTGGCGAGAGGCGACGAAGTGTTTTCTGGAAGTGCTCGCTGCGACGTTACCCCATATTCGGGCTGCTGATGTGCCCCGGGCTACCTTTCAAAACATATGGCACATTATTATATCCATTGCGAGTGGCACCATGAACGCAGAGTGCCACAGAGCGCCACCCGGCACGAACATACTTGAGGACGAAGAGTTTGATATCACCTCGTTCCGCACCCTACGAGCTCTGATCATACCTTCCCTCGGGGCCGAAAGCATTCCCAACAAGACGAGAAAGGCCTATGCGGAGGCACTTTTCCGTACTTCTATTATTCATGCTCCTGCGCCTACTGAATCATCCATCATCGATGGCAAGGGTGGTGACATGGTTACCCTCAGTGAGCTCTACAAGCCAAGGACCGGGCGGACCGGGCGGACCATTGATCCCGTACCAACCAAACGCGTCAAGATGAGCTACGTGTGCCTAGAAGAGCTATTCTCACTCGTCGCCGAACACGACGAAGATTCATCAACTCCAACAATTGTGCTCCAACCACCTACTCCCGGCCTGCCGCCTGACCGACAAAACCTACCCTCGTCTAGCCCGGAACAACCAGAAGCCAAGACCAAACACCAACCCTCAACCACAACCCAGGAGCCCACCCACGCCCTCCACATCCGCCTAGCGCGCACCGCGGCCCCCTACCTGATGCTCCGCAGCGCGCTCCCTCTGCGCGCCTACATCGCCGACCAGCCGCTGCGGGGCCGCATGCCGCAGCCGCTGTCTCAGCGCCGGGAGCTCGGCGCGCTCCTGCGGCGGCTGGTCGACCTGCGGTCCGAGCCCGACGCGATCCGCGACGCGGACGGGGTGGACAGCGAGACGCGCAAGCATTTACTCCGGCTGTATCCGCTGCTCGTGGCGGCGGTGCGGGTCGCGGGCGCGGCGGGGGATGATAAGGTGCTGGGGTTGGGGAGGGAGGCGTTGGATGTTGTTGGGGGGGAGATGGGGGTTTGAAAGGGGTTTGACACTGAGGTTATTGTGTGCGATTAGCGGGGCGAGCGTAGAGTAAAATAAGGGTTGTTTTGGTTGGTATGGTGTGCTATGTATGTCTATTACTACATGCGAAGCGGCTCGAGCTACGCCTATGACTTAGACTCGTGCCTCAAACTTGAGTTGTGATGTGGGTGTTGCTCCGCCAGACTGTAGTATACAGATCGATTGAGTGGATTCCTCCTGTCCTAAAGACATAAAAACGCCAACCGCCGTGTCGGATTCCATTTTGTTTTGGACAAATGAGACCATGTCAATACAGTCACAGCATTAGGCAATGTGCTCTCACATGCCGGTGTTGCCCCATCCTCCACCCCATAATTCTCGCCGGTACACCCATTATCTCCTATCCGTAGCCTTGTCAAAGTCGTCCACGATGGAATCCACCGCCCCCTTGACCACATCCTGGGCCTGCTGCCCACCACTCTCGCCCTCCTGAGCATTGCTATCGGCCTCGACGATCTGCCGCGCCATAGACTGAGCCTGCGCCTGGCCGACCTTCCCATATACGCTCAGCGCCGTGGCGATCATGCCGCCGATATCACCCACATTGCCGGGCACGACGACCGCCGTCCCCTCCTTGGCGAGCTTCCCGAAAGCCTCGACGTACTTCTCCGCCACGCTCAGACTCAGCGCGGCCTGGGCGGAGACCTTGCCCTCCGCCACGGCGCGGGCCACGGCGTCGATCCCCGTGGCGGTGGCGCGGGCCTTCAGAGTAATGGCCTCGGCGTCGCCGGAGGCGCGGTTGATCTTCTCGGCGCGGAGGGCCTCGGAGGCGAGGATCACGCTCTGCTTCTTGCCCTCGGCGATGTTGATGGCGGACTGGCGCTGGCCCTCGGACTCGAGGATCTCGGCGCGCTTGGATCGCTCGGCGGTCACCTGCCGGTGCATCGCCTCGACGACGGGTTTGGGGGCGTGGATGTCGCGGATCTCGTACCGCAGGCACGTCACGCCCCAGGCCTGGGCGGCTTCGTTGATGGCGGCGGTGATGTTGGTGTTGAGCGCGGCGCGCTCCTTGAGCACGTGGTCGAGGGAGAGTTGGCCTATCTCGCTGCGCATGGTGGTCTGGGCGAGCTGGGAGATGGCGTATTCGGCGTCTTCGACGCCGTAGCTGGGGAGAGACAAATGTCAGATTTAGTCTTAGAAAGTGGATGGGTGGGATGGGGTTGGGGGTAGGTCTTTTTGTTGCACGAACCTCGCCTTATACGCATCAAACACCCTCGTGTACAGTACACCGTCGAGCTCGAGAGTGACGTTATCGGCTGTGATGGCGCTCTGGCTGGGGATCTCGATGGCGGCCTCCTTGAGCGACTTTACGTATGCGATGCGGTCGATGAAGGGTATCAGGATGGCCAGACCGGGCTGTAGTATGCGGTTGAACTTGCCCATGCGCTCGACGATCCAGGCCGTCTGCTGAGGCACGAAGCGGATGATGGTGTTGGCGGGGAGGGAGGATTTCTGGAAGTAAGCGGGGGGTATTCCGGAGCCGCCGAGACCCATCATGCCGGTATTTGGTGCTCCATCTCGTGAGCTCTGGTGGAAGCTCCGGACGGTCCTGTTGGACGGCGAGGAGGGGTGTGTGGTGAGGCTCTTGGAGGTGGAAGTGGGTGCAGCGATGAGGCCAGCTGCAGGAAGACGGCTGCTTGCCGACAGCAATTGCGGTGATATTATGCCTCGTCTGACTGAAGGGCCCAGGGCCATCTTTTGCGCTGATGCGAGCGCCATGGTGAGAGGTGTGCGAGGGTTGAGTCGTGGCCAGAGAAGTGGACGGATGTTGGGAAGCTTCAAGCAGCTCCGGAAAGATTGGCGATACGTCAATCTGAGTGGGTCCACAGTAGCCTGGAGGTACCTCCGTACCTACCTGGATGCTTAGCTAAGGTAAGGAAGCTTAACGTTAAGTTACCCTGAATGTATCACAAGTCAAACTGGATGGACTAGACCTGACGTCCACAAATGTTTAGGGATAAGTTTGTGGCATTTTGTTTGACAATTACTGTCTTTTGGCTTTATTCGTCTGACCAGTCGTATGACATGCATGCAATAGTCCAATTCATCATTCTCTTGTTTCTTTGTCGTAACTTCCCTGCTCCCTTTTTAAGTCAGGTCCAAGAGGTAAGGTAGAATTGAGTAAGGCAGGAAGGTACTTTCCTCTGGTAGCTCCTGCCACTAGCGGGGAGCTGCTGCCAGGGACGCGACTGCCCCAGTAAAAAGTCGGTGACCAACAGGGTCCCGTTCCCGGCCTGCCTGCGTTGGGTCTAGAACTCAGACTTTCTTCTCTCTCTCAAAATAATCACCAAAAATTCACCATTAAATTAAATCTTTCACCACTACTGTAGTAAGGGACTCAAAACACAATTACAAATCATGGATAGCACGCCCCAAGAAGGAGTGCCCAGTGCCATCACTGACGGCCGCCGGATCTATCTCGGTAACCTGCTCTACTCGGTCAAGCCCGAGGACGTCGACGCCCTCCTCCAGGAGCACAACCTGGGCAAGTACGACAAGATCCACCTGTCCTTCGACCCCGTCAGCGCCCGCAACCCGGGCTACTGCTTCGTCGAGTTCTTCCACAAGGACGACGCCGACGCGGCCCTGACCGCCCTGGCCGGCGCCGAGCTCCTCGGCCGCGCCCTCAAGGTCGGCCCCTGCCACGCCAAGGCGCCCTCCTCCTCCCAGAGGGAGCCGGGAACCCAACAACGTCGCGACCGCACTGCCGATTCGCCCGCCTCGCGGTGGGGGGACTGGAAGACCTCGCGCGATCCGGACGCCAGGACCCGGCAGCCGCAGCCCGACCAGAACCTCGCCAAGGTCATGGGCCACTACGACGACATGGCGGCCGGCGGCCAGGGCCGGAGGCTGTTCGTCGGCGGGCTCGGCAAGATGGAGAACCAGGAGCAGCACCAGGAGGAGATCCGTGCTTATTTCACCGGTTTCGAGGTGTAGGTTTCTCGCCCACACGCTACGGCGCGTGAAGAAATTCCGGGTCCATTTTGCTGACTCATCATTCTCGGTTCTAGCGAGGCGGTAGGCAAGCGCATCACCCCCCGCGAGGAGACGCGGGAGCTGCCGGGGAACTACCACTACTGCTTCGTGGATCTCGTCTCGGCGGACGAGGCCCAGCGCGCCATCAAGGAGCTGGACGGGTCGTCCATCCCGGCGGGCACGCTCAAGGTCTCGCAGGCGAAACCGCCGAGGCCCAGGCAGTCGGACGGCTACGAGCCCAACAGGTACGGATCTCCTAGGCGGAATGGCGCCCTCGATGGCGGCGACAGGCCGCCCAGGACGAAGATGGAGAGTCCTCAGCCTCAGAGGAGTCTGATGTCCAACAACTGGCGGTCCAAGGCGGCGTAGGAGGCTGATGGAAGTTTGTCGTTGGGCAACTGGCGGATGGGCTAGCAGTGACTCTCTGGCAGGGCCCGTGGCGGGCAAGTGGCGGGCAAAATATCCTGCGATTTGGCAACTGCTGCATGTCGCAAAAGCGGTTCGGTAACTTAGAGCGGATGTGCAAACTCACCGTCCATGCATAGGGGGAAACATCCGGATTCAAGCGCCAAGCTTTGCAGTCTTGCACATCGTTACGCCAGGATTCACGGGTCAGCGATAAGTCTGCCGAGACGAGGCCAGGGTCCCACATATGGGCCTGGTGTGTCAGGTGTCTGCCAAAAGCCACATTGTGGTGCTTTCGCCCATCATGATCCCATATTGTTTGTTACGTGCCAGGAAAGTGAGGATGAGTGTTGTAAAGCTGTGAAGAGACGAAGTATGCATATTCAACCAGTCCACATCGCAAGTATATGTCTCTTTCCAGAAGTGAGCAGACGAAGAACGTGACTGGAGAGAGGATTGAGACGTCAGTATCCAATGCTGCCTATGAACCCTGAATGCCGTCGAAGCCTTGTCTGTACTTGTCCCAATACACATTCCTCCTCTCGACATCCCAGCTGCTCATGGTAACCTGTCCCTTGATCTCCCCTTAAAGTCATCCCGGCTTCTGAGCCCAAATAGACACACTGCAGCACACACATATCAGCTCGAATCCCCCGACCCAACCAACCTGGGTGTCCGACCCAAGGGGTTAAACTCACAAAGGGATATAAGTATGCACCCGCGTATCCTGCAACTCCCCCCTCACTTCCCCCAGCAGCGCCTCAACGTCCCCGGCCGTCCAGCCCAGGGCCCGAGTGAAAACGCTCATGGTGATGCCGTGCGCGACCTCGAGTAGGTTGCGCATCTCCATCGAGCCCAGGATCTTTTGCCGTTTGCCTCTCGGCCACGGGCTCGTCGGGATCGGGAGTCGGGTCTCGGTTATGTTGACGAAGCCTGCTTCGCGCAGGAGGGTTTTGAGGCGCAGGGGGGAGAGGGGGTCGCGGCCTATTTTTTGGACGCCTTTTTGAGTTCTGGTTGTCAGTGTGAATTCAAGAGTGAATTTAAAGAAAAAAAGAGAATGCACAGGGTGTGGGTTGCACGGCAGTCTCACCTTCCAGCATCAACGAATTCCACCTCTGCATGGCCGTGCCGCGGTACGAGTCGTCGACGGCCTGGAACAGCATGGTAGCCTCGAGGAGCTCGAGGTAGCCGCCCGGGCTGAGGTTGTCGTAGCAGTTCCTCGCGAACTTCGGGAGGTCGCCCAGGTAGGGCGTGATGTACCGGCCGTAGATGAAGTCGAATTTGGTGTCGAACACCCACTCGTCCTCGACGTCGGCGACCTCGAAGCGGCAGTTGGGGGGCACGGAGGACGGCTGGATGGGGCTGAGGTCTGTGCCTAGGACGGTGGAGGTGGGGTGTTGGAGGGCTGGGGAAGTAAAGTTCTTGTTAGTTGTTGTTTGTGTTATGGTCGGGGTGTACCTAGGGAGAGAGGAGTGTATACCGAACTCGATAGCCCAGATGCCGGTTCCTGTGCCCACGTCCAGGACTCGGGCTGGGGAGGTGATGGGGGCGACGCAGAGCTTGCCATTGTGGATCAGGAGGGCGATGTCATGTTGTAAGTCTGGTTACACTCATAGTGAGAAATGATCTACATTATGGAAACACAGCTCACTCGTACTCAGTCTGTCTCTTTCTTTCTGTTCAGTTGTTAGCACCTCACCCAATTCTGTCTGTACAACAACCTTGATCTGGACATCTCACTTCATCATTCGGGAGGAAGTATTCTTCACCAGGCACACAACATCAGTTCATCACGATTTGCGGAAGGGCGCATGGCTCGCATCTCGACTTACTGCCCTCCTTGTATTTGTGAAAGGTACGTCCGAACTCCTCGACGAACTCGTAGGTCGAGGAAGTCGCGGACGCATTGGATGACCTAAGGGCTCAAATCTAAGCTCTACACTAGGTCTATAATCTTTAGCTCACTCGTCGACCTACAGTCTGTCTATGTCACCGGGAGATGAGTCAGTGTCATCTGAATCGACCTAGAGCAGAGGACAGTGGTCAGCTGGACAGTGAGACTACATGACAAATGGGGTGTAATGTTCTAGCATACACTCAGGTCGACAGTGAAGCCATGCATGGGATCTAGCGCGGCGATGTCTTCATTGTGAGCATCGATGCCGTCCTCGCCGGAGGCGGGGGCCTGATTCAATCCTAAGGGCGCACCCGATGACCCGGACGACATATTTTAGTCTTTATGATGGTGTTAGTGTTGCTGTGTCGCACCATCCGTACGAGTTACCTGAAGAGACGGGACACTACGGAAGAGGCGGGGAGAACTTGAGTCAGTGATTGCTGTACCTCGACTAGACCAATAACAGTTAGGGTGCTGTGACGTTGAATTCATGACTGAGCAGTTGATGAAAACTACTGTTGTATGGATTAAGGGTTCCATATAAAGATACCAACTTTTCTGTCAAGACTCTCCACTGCTGCAGGACTACGACAGCATGTACCAAGGCTACACTGGATTTTGTGCATCGCACCCTGCCATCATGCTCCCCAGGGACCGTATACTTGTCCGCAATAGCTGCGATAAAGTCACTTAGGCACACAATGTAGTCCCTCGTTTGGATGACCGAATCTGAGCAAGAGAACATCAACTCTTCTGAATACTGTTTGTAGTATGCAGTGTCTCACTCGGGATGCTAGGCTAGCGGCAGAACCACCGGCATCTAAAATAAGCTTGAAGAAACAAAGAAAACCGAAAGAGACCAAATGACGGCTATATTTTTTCAGTGGCAGTGAGCGCTAAAGTACCTGAATGACGTGATGGCTGTCGTGCAACAGTGCGTTTCGGCATCGCTGTGGAGAAAAATGAACCATCTCCGCGGAACCCCGAAGCTACACCACGTTTCGCCCGCAAAATTCCAACCCCATTTCATTCACCGTGTCTTTCCCAGTGCCAGCAACCCCGAAGCATTTTTGTCCAGTCAGCACAGTCAGAAAACGATTTGTCCACCAGTATCCGTTTTGGGGTTTCTGTTAGCAAATTCGAGGCCGCTATGACACGACAAAACTCTCTCGACCACCGAGAAGCTCTGCGAAATGCCCTGTACATGCCTGTACATGCCTGCTCATGACACAGACGACAGGTACCAAATGGCACCTTTCAGCGCAAGCATGGCAAATGGTTCTTCTCTATGCTTGACAAATACCTGGGAATGGAACTGTTCTCGGAACCCAGATGTCTCGTCCTGTCCTATTCGGACCTCGATACTTAAAGTCTCTCGGACCTGCAGACGCCCTTTGCTCGGAGGAACATGATTGAGGGAGCATCATTCAACCTTGTGTCCTCTGCAGTCTAGAAGGAAGCGCCCGTGCTGAATACACATCGATGAGTCCGACGACGGAGGCCTGGAGGAGTCCTGCGACATGGCACTTCGACATCGACCGATACCTCAATCGGATCGTGCCGGCGCCGAGATGGGAGCTCGTGCCGTATCCCGTCGCCCACTTCATGGGCCACCGGAAGCATGACAGGGTGCAGCGGATAGGCAACATCGCCATGACGTTCTGGGCCTTTGTCGGCATCTTTGTCGCCATCCTTTTCATCGAGCTGGCCCTGAAGAGCATTACTATTGTCGAGGAGAGCGGCTTGCTTATCGTCGCCAGCTTTGTATGTCATCCCCTCGTGTACCCGTCTATGATCTGTGAAATTGTCAAATGACTAACCTTCACTCTAGGGCGCTGCCGCGGTGCTCGAGTTCTACACCATCGAGTCCCCACTGGCCCAACCGCGAAACTCCGTCTTCGGACAGCTGATATCCGTCACTGTCGGGGTGTGCATCTGCAAGCTGTTTGCTCTCAGTCCGCACTTCGAGTCGATCCGCTGGGTCGGCGGCGCCCTCGCCTGCGCCACGGCAACGGCGGCCATGGCTCTCACGAAGACCGTCCACCCGCCCGCCGGCGCCACGGCGCTGCTGGCCGTCGTGGACCGTACAGCCGCGGGGCTGGGGTGGTCGCTGATCTACGTCGTCCTCATCGGGTGTCTCATCATGCTTGGCACGGCCCTCCTCGTGAACAACATCCAGAGCAGATTCCCGTCCTACTGGTGGACGCCGGAACCACTTAGACGGAAGGTACCGGAAGCGGTTCAGGAGAAGCCGGACCTTGAGCGGCAGAGCGAGACGACGAGCGAGGACGAGGATCCGGTGGATAGGGCGGAAATTGTGTTGCGGAAGGGGGGCGTTGTGATTATCAGGGGCGGCGTCACGCTGGATCCGGAAGAAAAGCTGTTCTTGGAGACTATCAGTGACCGTCTCTGATCGACCATGGATGGCGTACCGAAAAGTAATATCAAACTAAGGGTTGGGATACATACACAGGGTCAAGCATCCGTAACTTGGAGTTATGGGTTGAATGAATGGCAATTATCGTCATAGGACACAAATACTCGGCGGTATTGTTACCCTAATAGCACTCATGAGCTTTTGTGGGCATGGATATCTTGTACCACGAACCTCTGATGATAAATCGTGGATTGGAAATCTGACCTATTCGTGTGCTGACAAATGGCTGCGATTCGTCGTTGGATAGAAGCCTACACTAACATACCCCTCGATCACCTCATTTATGGACCCCATCTCGCATAGGTACTGTGACGAATATATGAACAAATATTCTCATATATCTACCCGGCCAACCCCCGCCAGACAGATATACCACCAAGCTCAAACCAGTCCCAGCTCCCAACCCATCACCTTATCACAACCCCAAAGACCAAAATGGCCCCCATCCGCACAGCCCTAATCGGCCTCTCCGCCTCCGCAAAGACCTCCTGGGCCAGCGGCGCCCACCTACCGTACCTCCTCTCCCCGCGCGGCCGCGAGCGCTTTACCATCGTGGCCCTGCTCAACTCGACCGCCGACGCGGCCCGCGCAGCCATCGCCAAATACGATCTCGGCCCCAACGTCAAAGCCTACGGCACCCCCGACGACCTAGCGTCCGACCCGGACGTGGACCTCGTGGTCTGCTGCACGCGCGTCGACGTCCATTTCGAGACCGTCCGCCCCAGTCTCGCGGCGGGCAAGGACGCGTACGTCGAGTGGCCGCTCGCGCAGGACGGGGGCCACGCGAGGGAGTTGGCGGCGGTGGTGGCGGAGAAGGGGGGGAGGTCGGTGGTGGGACTGCAGGGACGGCTAGCGCCGCAGGTGGGGAGGCTGAGGGGGGTGATTGCGGAGGGGAGGATCGGGAAGGTGTTGAGCGTGGAGGTTAGGGGGTTCGGGGGGACGAATTCCAGGGATGGCGTGCCGGAGGGGTTGAGGTATTTCCTCAGGAGGGAGGTGGGTGGGAATGTTTATACGATTGGGTTTGCGCATTGTGAGTTTAGGTGTTTTGCTGGACGTCCAAGAAAGCAGGTTTGCGGGGAGTGAGAGCTAACGTGGTTTGTGGCGCAGTGTTCGACTGGGTTAAGTCTGTTGTCGGTCAGACGGCCAGCGCCCAAGGCCAATTCCAGATCCAGCGGCCCGAGACGAAGATTCGCAACGCGGAGGGCAAGGTCGTCGACACGGCGAGGTCGGACGTGCCGGACCTGATTGCCGTCACGGCCACTCTGCAGGCATCGCCGACGGTCCAGGAGGGGGCGACGCTGCAGGCGAGATTCCGGAGGGGCGAGCCGTTTCCCGGGGAGGTGCCGCTGTGGCTGGCGATTAACGGCGAGAAGGGCGAGATACGCCTGACGAGCTCGGCGGGGACGTCGCTGCATTCTTCGGCTGATCCGGCGGCCCTGAAGATTGAGGTGCATGACTTTGAGACTGATAAGGTTGAGCAGGTGCCGTGGGACTGGGCGGACTGGCAGAAGGAGCTGCCTTTATATGCGAGGAGCATCGGGGCGTTGTTAGAGGAGTTTGCGAAGGGCGAGCAGGGGGTTTATCCTACTTTTGGGGATGCGCTGGCGCTGCATGAGCAGCTGGAGGGCTTGATTGCTCCGTTTTATGCGTAGGTGTTTTTTCATGAGAAAGAGTTGGATTAAGGGGTTGACAAGGATGTCGATCTATGGAAGGGGAGAAACACTCTTAGTTTAAGTACATGTTCAGGGAGTGAGATGTTTGCATTTTCTGGATGACTACGGAAATGTGCGGGTGCTCTAGTCTGCCTTCATTCTATACTTAATTATCACACTGCCCCTGGCGAAATGAATGTCATGGTCACTGAGCGTATGAATACGACTCGACAGTCACAACTTACGAGTGCATCTAGTAACCTTCTGATCACGCATGATATAATGATAGTCGGCCTTTAAAATTTTTAGATGTTCAAACCAGTGGAAATTTCAGATCAACGCGTCCGTAAGGCGTGTTAGTACTGGCTGCTTCCCGGAAACTCACTTTGCAATTCTTATAAAGGGGATGAGGGTGACAGGGTTAAGACTACGCGCATTTATGCAACACTTAAAACCAGGAGATCAGAGGCAAATACATTATGACATGGCGCCAGGTCCGATTAGTCTTTATGGAAATTCGGAGCACCCATCTTCCTCCTCCACTCCTCGCCTTTGAACAGAAGCGCCACGATACATGCGTAAAGTGCAACGCTAATCATGGCCATGACGATCCAGGCGGTGCTATACGAAGTTGCCTGTGCAAAAGGGATCTGAGGCCTTGTTAGCCAGGCTGCCAGTGCTGCGAGCTCCAGCCAGGACCGAGATACACTTACCATGTAGAATCCAAGAGTGAAAGAGAAAGTGAGACGGCCGAAATTCAGAATGGTCGATATCTCGGCACCCTGGGGTCTGTAGCAGTCGGCAAGGTATGCGAATATGTTTGTCGACACCATCTGCAGACCAAACGCTCCGATGCCAACGCCAACTGTCGGGCCAGCCCAATGCGTCCTATGCTGCAGACAGACGCCTTCGATAATGACGCCGGCAGGCAAGATGAACAGTCCTGGCCACATGGCGCGGAGTCTCGCCTCAGGCGGCGACTTGCCGCCACTTCGTTTGTCGGACCACAGTAGCAGTCTGTCACTGACTGGTCCGGAGGCAAACTCGCCAATGACTGATCCAATGGTTGTTGGGAGCCCAATGGCCAAACCTACCTGTGCGGTATCGAAACCGTAGATGGACCCGAATGCGGCGGATCCGGTTACCGCGAAGAGCACCGTGCCGATGCCAAAGGCATAGCTGTAATAGATGGTGCACAGCAACACCGACGGATACTTGAGAATTCGAAAGCAGTAGGTGAAGTCCCGGAGACGGGCATGGCGTATCGACGAAGTTGAGCGCAGACCGAACCGGCTTAGCCAGGAGTGCGGCGGCTGGGGGAACTCGTGTCTATCAAGGTCGCGGCGATACAGCGTCTCAGGCAGGCCGAATATGTTGACGATCCATGTGATGGCGAGGGCAATAGTAGGTACCCAGTAGCACCACCTCCATGAGTGTGAATATTTGGCGACGAAGCCGCCGACGAGGGCCGCAACGTGAGCTCCGTTTGTAGTGCTTTGAGTTCGGTCAGCGAGTCAATCTGTGATGGTAGGAGGAGAGCTGATTCTTACAAGACGACATAGATGCCCATATACCTGTGCCACGATTAATATTCCGCTATCAACTTTGAGAATCGGTCACTCACTTCCCACGCTCATGCATGTAATACAGGTCTGACACCACAGACGCGCCAATGCCCATCCCCGCCGACGTACCGATGCCGACGAAGATGCGGGCCACCAGTAGATGCCCCCATTCCGTAGCTACAGCGCTTCCGGCACCGGCTGCGATGCCGATAATGCTGCTGAAGATGTACACCGGCCTTCGGCCGTACACGTTGGACAATGGCGACCAGATGAGTGGTGCGATACCGGCAAGCACGATGGCGAGGGTCGTGTTGTACGAGGCCTCTGTGATGCTAACGCCCATGTACGCGGCGAGCGGACGGTAGGCGGAGTTCTGTGGAGATGGATCAATGGGTTTTCTCTAAGAATGGTTAGGTGCTTGTGGAACGCACGATTGCTCCTTGTGAGAACGGGCCGAGGAAGCCGAGGAAGGAGACTTGTAGGAGAACAAACATCTTCAACCCCCAGCTCCAATTCAGGGGATCTATGTGATGTTGTCAGTAAGCAGAAGCAAATGGTGCATAGGACCACAAGTGCGCACCGAGCGGATCATCTGAAGGCTGCGGCCGCAGAGGGAACCCGTGGGGGTCGAGCTTCAGGTCCGCATCATGGTTTGTGGATGACTCAGATGCGCCAGCATTCTCAGCCTCAAATGCTTCTGGGACAGCATTTTTCTCGGGGTCGACTTTGAAGTCAGACATGTTGCACAAGATCACCAGAGAGCCCCGGCATCTACACTCTCAGCAAGTGGTGACAGACGTTGGGGTGATGATACGATGCTGAGCAGACAAAGCTTCTGGTCTGGACTGCAGCTTGCATATAAGGGCTTTTACCCCAGATTTCCAAGAATCCGGGGAAGAGTCCGGGGTTTATAGCATTGGTGATCGGCAGACGTAACCTTGTGGGACGATCAGCCCCCGCTCCGGGGATGGGGGACTCCGTCCCGCGGTTCACTCCGCGGCGTTCGGATGCCGTCTCTTGACCACACGTCATGGCGGCGGGGACTATCCTCGACATGCGCCTACAAACGATGGCTTTTTAGAGGGGTCTATATATCGCCGCCAGAGCTTTGCAAGACCCTCATCGCGAAAGCAAACGCCTATCTGTAATTCTGTACTGCCAACATATCGCCATAAGCCTTCAGCATGGTCAGCGTTGTCGTTATTGCAGCTTGCGCAGCTGCTGTGCTTCTCATCTTCCGCTACTTTTACGAGAGCTGGCACCAGGCGGAGCTGCTCAGTCACATCCCAACTGTCACCTTCCAAGATGGCAATAACTCGCGCCAGCGTTACCTGTCCGAGCTTAAGCCACTGCTAGAGTCGGGCTACCGCAAGTACAACATGCACGGTCAGCCATTCAAGGTTCCTATCCCGGTTGGAGGATACTCTGTCAAGTACCGCGTCATTCTCCCCAAAGAGTACATAGAGGAGATCAAGCATCTCTCCAACAATGTTTTCAGCTGGCAGCTTGCCTCTCGCGTCATCTTCGCCGGCGACTATACCGGGGCTCCTGATCGCGGACCGTGGTCGGGAAAGGCACTGCGCGTCGGAATCCACCAGAACCTAGGCACCATCACCTCAGAGCTCGATACCCGCATCAGCGACTATCTGGCAAGCAATCTACCGCAGATCCCAGGTGAAGTCACGTCCTTCAGCCTGATGTCCTTCTTCGTACCGGCCATATCCAACGTCGTCAACGCCCTGCTCGTCGGCACCGAGCTCGCCTCGGATCCGGAGTGGATACGTCGCACCTCGGAGTTCGCGCTCGACCGGTATGCCGCAGCAGACGACGTCCGACGGTGGCCGCCGTATCTTGCCAAGGCCGCGACGCCGTTCATCCCGAGCGTGCGCCGGTTGCGTGATAGCAGGACGTACGTAAAGGAGAAGATGAGGCCGCTGTACGAGGAGCTCAGAGCGCGAGAGATGCGGGGCGCATCGGAGAAACAGAAGATGCGCAAGGGCTCGTGGGGCTTCGAGTGGTTGTGGGGAGGCGCGCCGGAGAATGTCACGCTGCAGGACTTTTCGGACACGATGATGCGGACTATCATTGCGTCGATCCACACGAGTGCGAAGACTATCAGCGTCGCGTTCGTGGATCTGTTGACGCAGCCGGAGTTTCTGGCTGAATTGCGTGAGGAGGCGAATAGCGCGATTGATCCGGACATTGACCATGTTGACCTGGACAAGCTCATCAAGCTGGATTGCTTCTTGAAAGAGAGCCAGAGACTCTCCCCAGTGTTTCTCAGTACGTATATTCGAAACCGGACGAAGTGTGCTGCAAGGATCCAAACGGACTAACGTGTCTCCCAGTGACGATGAACCGCATCCTCACCCAGGACTACAAATTCAAATGCTCCGGCGTCCGCCTCCCCAAGGGCTCGATAGTGATGGCCCCAGCAGCCGCCATCGCCACGGACCCGAACGTCTTCGACCACCCGAACTCGTTCGACGGCCACCGCTACCAGCGCCTCCGCGAACAGAACAAGGACGCCGCGAGCTCCTTCGTCATGGGCATGTCGACGTGGGACTCGCTCGGCTTCGGGCTGGGGAACCAGGCGTGTCCCGGCCGATTCATGGCCGTGAATAACCTTAAGCTGTGGATGGCGAAGCTGTTTCACGGGTGGGATATGGCGCTGGAGAAGAACGGGCTGGAGTATCGCGGGCCGAGGCCGGAGATGCGGTATAATGACTTTTCGGTCGTGGCGCCGGCGGAGTTTAGTATAAAGGTGTGTCGTATTTAGAAGCGTCTATGTAGTGGAACTCGAAGAGAGATGATTTCACCAGAGTGCGTCAGTATCATACAGAAATCTGATTGCAAATTAGGGCCAGAAAAAAGCGTGGCCAAGAGGAAGGAGTAAAAAAATGAAATAAAAAAAAATAAAAAGGATTGCGCAGCTGGGTGTTGAACTCATGACCGGGATTTCTGTCCCGACACCAGGGGCGGGCGCTCAACCAACGCCAGGGCATTCCCTTAGACCATAACCAACTACACCAGGCGGACCTGGCATGCGCCCCAGCTACGTGAAAACTACTTCTGGTATCCAGCCTTATAAACCACTGCCCCGACTCGGTGAGCCACAGGTAAACATCACTGGGCTCAACATCAGCAAATCAATTTACAGCTTTATATTTTATCAACCCGTAAAGTAGTATACCCGTTCATAGCACTTAGAACTGACTGTTTATTCCTACCAACAACTTTATTGCCTATGACATGAGCATGAGATTGTTCATAGGACCTAGGTAGAGTGATGGGGTGTATATAAGTTTAAGAGACGACAAGGCGGAACATGCACCTACCTGCATCAAAGGAGGCCAGTAAATCAGCTCTTGAGGCAGACTACGGCGGTTAATCGTATTATCTCTCTTTGACCCCTGTTTTAAGAAAGATTGTACAAAAGATCGCTTATAGACCTAGGACCGTGAGGCTGTTCTTGAGACCTTGTCTTCTATTTCATCATCTACCTATCTCTTCTATGTACCAACCCTTCGTGTAGCGGGCGGAAGACAACCTCGGAAAAGCGTATTGACAGTATCGATGTCCTCGACATCGCCAACCAGGGAGACGTCTGGTGTAGATGTCAACAGAGTGTTCGCGACTGGAGAAGAGAGCGACTCACATTGATCTGGACGAACGACTACCAGGGCACCATGTGCTGGGTTGACGCCGTATGTGTCATAGGCGTGACCGTGGCCGTGGTTGTAGCTCTCGTCATCGAAGAAGATCTTGTGGGGATCTGCCATCGTGGTGGTTAATTAGTGAATAGAACGAACAAAGGAGGGCAGAACAAGTCCATTACCTCTCATCCTCCACTTCCCATTCACCGGCCTGAAGAACTCGGGCACCTCGTGCAACTCGACCGCATTCTTATCCCCCTTCAACACCACCAAAATGTCTACCACCGCGTCTCTGTCCTCGTGCTCCCCCGTGACTGCCCCAACCGTCTCCTCCAACCTTCCCGCCACCCTCCCCAGCCGCTCCAAAACATCCATCTTCTCCTGCACATCTCCCGCAAACAGCACAATGCGCCACCGGCCGTCACTCGGCAGCGCCCGCAACAGCTGCAGTGCCAGCCCGTCCGAGGCACGCACTACCTGCGCGCTCGGAAACCGCATCCCGACCACAATACCCGGCGCGAGCTCCTGCCGACTCGCCCGCGCGCTGGTGATGGCCGAGTCGCCGTACGTGGCCGTCAGGCCGGCCGTGTAGCGCGCCGCGCGGACAAAGTACTCGCTGAAGGACTGTTCGGCATCATCGCCGGCCGACGAGGAAACGGCACCGTGATTCTTGCTGGAAGAGAAGCGCTTGGCGAATTCATGGTCAAACGCGATAAGATCGGCGGCGACTTTCCCGCGCTCGAGCTCGTACGTGCGCAGTAAGTCCGCCGACGCCCGGCCCCGGAGCACGTGGGCGAGCTTCCACCCGATGTTGTACCCGTCCTGCAGGCTGACGTTCATGCCCTGGCCGGCCTTGGGGGAGTGCGTGTGGAAGGCGTCGCCGGTGACGAAGACGCGGTCGGACTTGGTGAAGTGGTCTGCCAGCCGCTGTCCGATGCTGTAGGCGGACCACCAGAAGGTCTCGACGACGTGCAGGCTGTAAGGGGCGAAGATGCGCTGCGCGGATGTGATGAGGTGTTCCAGGCGGACTTCCTTGGCGGCGGTGCCGGGGGGGAGCTCGATGTATAGTCTTACCAGGGAGTCGCCTTCGCGGGGGATGATGAGCAGGCTGCCGTGGGCGGAACGGATGGCGGCTTTTTTGCGGATGTCGGGGAAGGTCGTGATGGGGTAGACGTCCATTACGCCCCAGACGGAGTCGGTGGAGTCGCCGAGCATTTTGAAGCCTAGAGATTTGCGGACTGCGCTGTGGGCACCGTCGCAACCCTGTTGGACATGTACTGTTAGTGATCAGTAGATCACACACGACCGGAAAGCAAAGCTAGGGACAGGAGGGGGTGGAGAGGAGAAGGGTGCCGTACCAAAGCGTATTTCGCTCTAAAGGTCTGTTCATGGCCGTCCTTGGACGCTGTCACTGTCACTGGATGTGCATTGGGACTGTCTGCCTCGGCCTCATTGACCACCACTCCGCTGACGGTCCAGCCATACATGATCTCCTGGCCACTCCACCGCTCCATCGCCGCAATCAAAATGTTGTTGATGCGGGCCTGGTTGAGTATCACATGCGGCATATGGCTTAGACCTGGGGGCGTATCAGGAGTCCGACCTGTGCGTACAATCCCGCCATCAGCTCTTCCTTGCCCGTTCGCCGCTCCCTCCCAGAAACACACCTCATTGACATGATACGAATCACGCAGCAGCTCCTCACTGAGCCCGAAGCTCTCGAATATCTCCACCGTCCGACACTGCACGCCGTCCGCCTTGCCGATCTGCAGAGGTCCCGGTGCCGACTCCAGTATCAAGCAGCGGAGGCCGCAGCGGACGAGCCAGACGGCGGCACACAGGCCGGCCGAGCCGGACCCGCAGATGATAACATCGGCGGTATCTGGAGGAGGTGTCATGCCTACTCAGATCTGTCTGCTCGGTATATTTCCTCTTACTTTAGCGAGGGAGGGGCGCGCTTCCACTTCCAGGGTCCAGCAACATCTGAAGCGAGCATCACATGAATATTACAGGCATGGATCCGGACGGAGCAGTCCGCGTCATGTTTATGTCGGAAGGACGTTCTTCTCAGACCCGTGCTAGTGGGCCGTATGACGATAGCATCCAGTTGAAGTTTAGATCGACTTATGGAAGTAGGACAGCATTTCGGTTGTTAGTAATATCCTAGCGTTGTACACCGGATCCCCGCGGTTCACTCCGCGGCACCGCTCCGATCCGCAACCCACCCACCACGCTACTTTAAAGCTGACGTCTCCGTCCGCGGGGTTGTGGGTGGCGGAGGTCCCATTGCAGCCAAAATCGTCCGCGGATCTGTAAGTCATGTCAGAACCTAGGACCGACGGCAGAGGTGGCCGTAAAGAGCACAGGCTGCAGTTTGGCCAGGCCTGCACCAACTGCCGCAAGAAGAAGCACCGATGTGATGGCCAGCGACCCAAATGCGGTGGTTGTAAGAGTCGCAGGATTTCCTGTGACTATACGCTCAAGAACAACCTCAGCCAGCTTTCGTTGGAGAGGCTGGAGGCCCTCGTGAAAGAGAATAAGAAAGACGATGCACCAGAGGCAGCACACCACAGTCATACCAGCCCGGGATTCCGGCCTGCAAGTGTCTGCTCCCCCGAATCACGGGCCACCAGCACTTTGACAGCGGCTCCTCAGTCAAACCTAGGCGAGAATGAGACCTCGGTGCTCACCCACCCGGAGCCCACCGGCTTCTTTGGGGACTCGTCGACCTTCAGGCTGATCTCGACCATCCGCCCCAATCCAGGCGAGTCTCCCCAGACCGAGATCCGGCCCTCGACCGTGCCCTGGCCCGAGTCCAACGCCTCGGAGATCGAGGACGCGGCTCGCCGGTACCAGTTCCCGTCCCGGACCTTCGCCGACCAGCTGGTCGACGCGTACTTTGAGCGGGTGCACATCCTCTACCCCTTCATCCACGAGAGCACGTTCCGCGCAGACTACGAGCTCATGTGGACCGACGCGGACCCTGCCTCGTGGGGCCTCGGCACGGCCAAACTTGCCATCTTGAACTTGGTGTTCGCGTACGGCTGCGAGTTCTGCGAGACGCTGCCCGAGCAGGATATCTTGGATAAGGCGTCGCCGTTCGTGGCTCGCGCGCGAGAGATCATCTTCTCTCACGTCTTTGAGAATACCGATCTGGCGCTCATCCAGGCGATGCTGCTGCTCTCGCATTATCTCCAGGGGACGCTCGAGCTGAACGAGTGCTGGAACCTGGTGGGGCTCATGATCCGCAGCGCCATCAGCATCGGGCTGCACTATAACCCCGGCGACGAGGGGTCGCTGACCTCGCTGGAGCAGGAGATGAGAAAGCGTGTCTGGTGGGGGTGTTTCATCCTCGATCGCACGCTGAGCATGAAATATGGCCGGCCGCCATCAATCAACACTGAGGATGCAGTAGCGGTGGATTTCCCCCTCGCGGTGGACGACCAATACATCACTGAATCGAACATTGTTCCGCGACAGCCGTCGAACCGGCCCTCGAGGACCGCGTTCTTTGTTCATACTGTAAAGCTCGCGTTTGTCATTGACAGGATCCTCGCCGAGCTGTATCTAGGGCCGCGGAAGAAGAAGACTAACGGCCAGCCGGGGAAAGTCTCGCACTCGGCTAGCACTAAGGAAGCGGCAATGCTCAGCCACACGGTCTATCTCGATGGGAGTCTACAGGCTTGGTGGGATGACACGCCCCGACACTTGAGAACTGAGGCGAGTCGGATTGATGGTCCGGACTTTGAACGTCAGTCCTGTGTGATGCGGATAAGGTGACAAAAGCGTCTCCTGTTATTGCCCTGCATCGACCCCTAATGATATCTTTAGGTACCTCAACATGCGCCTCCTCCTGCAACGCGCGACTCTGCTCCATTTTGGCAGCCACGAGATCGGAGACGAGTTCCTAGGCGCCGTCGCCATTGCTTCGTCCAAGACTTGCTTGGCGTGCGCTCGTACGGCGATCAGTCTGATCAACGAGCAGTACGAGCACAAGATGCTCAACTCGCTGTGGTATAATCTGCACTGTAAGCACCTTATATCTCTCTTTCCCGCCCAGACACTCTTCTATCACCCCGGGATCACCCATAACTGAGGCCGCTGTGTGTGTGCACATACAGACGTCTTCACCGCAATAGGCGTCCTCCTCTTCGTCCGAACAATGGACGACTCCAAGCTCCGCGCGCTCGACCAGCCGCCCGACGACGAAGCCCTGAACAGCGGGCTGAAGTTCCTGCGTCTGGCCAGCCGGAGCAGCAAGCTCGCCGCGAGATATCTCGAGATGCTGGACTGGATACTCAATGCCATGGCTGCCTCTCGATACCAGGCGGGTACCGCAGCCGAGAACGGTAAGGGGTCGGGAGGGGGGCAAGCTCAGGATGCGACAGTGGCGGCGACTAATGCGGCGGTGTTCACGCATGCGGGCTTGGCGGAGCTGGAGAGTTCGATGCAGATGCCGGACTTTTTGGATCCGCAGGACTTGTTGTTTGGGACGGGGCTGCCGCATGATTTTTTGCCGACGGATTGGTCTTTTCATGGTCGGTTTGGGTGAGGGCTTCGCGGACAGGAAGGTGTTATTGGTTTTGTATCTTACCTACCTTATGTATATAAATGATATGATTCCTGATGAAATTCAAAGTTTGATTAGTTATTAGGTTTGTTAATTTCATTGAATTTTATCATGTTATTCGTATACCTAACGTTAAGTAATAGTCTTCTTACTTTATCCTCGACTCATACTAAGTAATCAGATCTTATAAGCTACAGACAGAAGAGGTTGAGAGATGCTCAAATGTGTTACTAGTATTCTCATTATGTGGCATAGCTAAATTCCACCGACCATAGCCACACATTATGTCTACCCAGCTCTACAAACCAGTCGCTCTTGTCCAATCTCAAAACTCAAACAAGAACAACCCAGGCCGCACGTCCCGCAGATCATAGATATTCTTCCTCACGTCGACGACCCTCCCGTCAAACGCCTCGACGGGGAACAGCCACATGCCGACGGCCGTGCACGGCGTCCCCTCCATCATCTCGAACGTCGCCGCGTCCACGACCAGGCCCTGCCGCGGCGGGTCCGGAACCTCGGGCTCCAGGCCGCGCAGCATAAAGTTCCAGTCGCGCCGCGTCTCGGCCCACTCCTCCCCCTCCCGGCGCAGGTGCGCCGCCAGCGCCGCGCGCCGGCCGTCCCGCGTCTGGGGGGGCTCGGGAGGACGCGCATGCGGGAAGCGCGGCGGCGTGGGCCACTGCAGGGTCGGGCAGACGTAGAGGCGGAATCTGCTGTCCGGGTCCCGGGGGATGTTGATCCCGAAATTCTTCTCCACGATAGCCCAGGCGTTGTGGATGTGCGAGATCGTGTCCGTGGGCGGGACTTGGGCCAGGTCGAACTCTAACCCTGGTCGCGGGTCGGTCTCGAACCAGCGGAGGGAGCCGGTCGGGTTGCCGCGCCTGCGGAGGGGGAAGGTCTGCGCGAAGTGCAGGTTCTCCGACGGCCGGGCGCCCATGCCCCTCCTGTTGTTGCGGAAGCCCACGAGGACGAGGACGGAGCGGAGCCGCGTGCCGAGGATCTCTGTGAAAGAGGTGGCAGCTACGGGGTGCAGTAGGCTTGGGATCGGTGGTCTCCGGAGTCTTAGTTCGTCGTGATCGTTCCCGAGATCGTAGAGATCTTCAACATCTAATGCGAGGTGGAGGATTCTGTTGTTGAGGGTGGTAAGAATAAGCTCAGAGCAGCAATGAATGGCGGAGAGGCTGGAGTCTCGGCTTTCGGTTGAGAAACTTACCCCTGACGCTTAGGGTCGAAAGCCTTGACATCATGAAGGAAGTCTACTAGCACGCCTAGTGTATGTCTACTCAGGAACTCGGTTAAGTTGACGACATCGTAGTCGGGGTTTAAGTAGAGTAGCTGCCCGGCGTGTTCGCTGGGATACGGGAGGTGTATACGGTAATAATGTGAGAGCGCAACATCTCTGGACTCGCGGTTTACCCAGAGCAGCGGACTGAAGGTTGCGGCGTATCCTTGCCCAGAAATTTCGAGGGTGTAGTCGCGTCCACTGACGATGTTGCCTAGAAGGTTTCGACGGGTATAGTAGCGTCCGGGTCTATCAGCAGCGTCATTGCTTTCAGGATAGGCAGTGTCGTCGTCAAAGCTCTCATCAGGATAGGCACTGCGGAGTTCATTCATGCCGGGGCAGATAGTGAGTTCGATCATGCGATGCTGACGAAGGCATACCATCCAAATCTGGAAGCGGAGGTCGGCCGGGAGCCGGCTGAAGTGGCTCCAGGTTTCGTGGATAACCGGCGGTTGTTGGCCGAAATAGACATCGTTGAAGAGCTTTGGCTCAGGCATGATTGAAGCGTCGGTCTGGTCCATCTGGTTTCTTTCGATTACCAAATGTGCCTACCTTAAGATCAGGTACGTAAGCTGAGGTACCTACCTTAGGTAGCGGCGTTGAGAAGCGAGAGTGAGGGGTGTCTAAGCCCAGAATCCTGAGAGCGGCGCGGGGCAACTCCACCTTATAAGCAACCGCTAAGGTAGGTACTTAGTTTAACGGCACTAGACCTGCATCTGGGTAAAAACGGGTAATCACAGCCCTTTGGGCACCAAAACATTCAACTCTGATTGGTTTGCGAGGCCTAATGATAGATACCTACTGGACCCCAATCCCTTCCGAGGTCACTCAAACGGGCCGCACTACGACCGCATCTTCACAGGAAACAGAAACGGCCGAATGCGAAGGCCACAAGGCTGTTTCAAGTTTCAACACAGTCCATCCTTAGGACTGAAGCCATGCCACTTATAAGGAACCGAAAACCACGCGGGACAGCTGAGGCCTGAAGGTCAACCTCCTTGGCCTTTATCGGCGTCCTTGTCCTGGTCTGACTGAGACAACCATGAGGTGCAGAAAACCGCCACCAGGGAGCTGAGACGAGAATACATGTGTGCACTCATACTCTTTGTCATGCTATCCTCCAAATACTCACAAGTCTAGCCGCACCTTCACCGGCCATCATGCCGGACTACCCTTTGAGGAGTTGGCCATCCCACGGCACAGATGTTTCCACCGCCTGTCTCGGGGGCGCGTTCAAGCTGGTCTCCTGTGGCTAGTCATGGCCATGTCTATGGTATCCTCACCACTTCTGTTGAAGACTCGAAACATGTCCGCCAGTCCTGTGTCTTGTTTCGTAGGTTGTGACCCAGGGCCGAAACATCGACAGATTCCTTTGTGTTTACTCCGGTTCAAAATGGAGGATGAAGAGGTCGTGGATGGGATGGCGATTCGAATATATAATGTTCAACATCGATGCAGAGTCCGATCTCGACATCATCACAAGTTCAGCAACATACTCAACAGATTATCTACACTTAACATTTCAGCTATTAGATCTCCCGCAGCAATTCCCTACTCCCAGTTCACAAGCAATCTCAGTAACATTTCCTATCCCTGTTGATATCCAGTCCTTATTTTCCCACAGCCCAATCGTCTCTTGCCCACCATGCCTACCGTCCGAGTCGGAATGAACCGGTGCCTGCCCGCCCGCTACGGAGAAAAGATGAGCACAGAAGGCCTAGACACATGCGTCGGCGTCGTCGCCTTCGGCCTGCCATCCACCACAGGCGGCTACAACAAGGTCATGGCGCACGCCTCCACCCGCAGAATCCAGGACGTCATCGGCCAAGACTTCACCGCCGCCATCGCAGCCACCGGCATGGAACTCACCGGCGTCTGCCTCAGCCTGCCGGACGTCAACCGCTACGACCTCATGTCGGACAGCCGCATCAAGGACGACATCATGGCCATGGGACGGGTCCGGCAGCGCGCCGACATCACGCCCGCCATGATCAGGCAGCAGCGCGACAGCTACGCGGCCCTGCTCGCCGGGGGCAACGAGTCCGCCAAGGCCATCTGCCGCGAGCTGAATGTCGGCATGGTGGCTCACACGCGCCGCAACGCCGACGCGAACAGAGCAGACCCCTACGGCACCATGAAGTGCACCGCCAGCCCGGGGGGGCAGGTCGAGGCCGAGGGCCACTACATGGCGGATATCCCCGATCCTGTTGAGTCTACAAGCAGCCGTGGCGCGTCTGGCAAGACTTCTTCTCACCACAGGGACGACTACGACGCCGGCAGCTCGCGCCACAGGTCGTCCGGCCACAGCGGCTCGCATCATAGGTCCGAGGGGAGTAGTAGGCACGACAACGACTACGCAGGGTCGTATGGGTCGTCGTACGACGCCGGCACGAGCCATCGCCATAAGTCGAGCGGGACTAGCTCCTCGCATCATAAGTCCGGGAGCGGTCGCGAGGAGTACTATGTTTCCAGTCATAGCGGGTCGCGGCACAAGAGCTCGAGTTCGCGACGGGATCGGGACTGAGGGGGTGAGCGGTCGCTGGTTCGGACAAAGAGTTCTGGGGGTTGTGTCGTGGGCGAGACTGGTGTTCAGGCGACGGAAAGGGGTGTGGTTTTGAGGTCGCAGGGTTTTCGTCTAGGGTTCGTTTTAGACTACATTCGTTCGGGCATTAGTTGGGCGTTTGGAACATATTCGGCGTTGCGCTTGACTGGTTGTTGCATTGGCAGGTCGTTGTACAGTACTTGACTGGTTGTTACATAGGCAGGTAGTGGATTGATCGGCTGGACCGAGGATTTGAACTTCAATTACTATGGACATGTCCTTTGTCTTGATTTTTGAAAATTCTGTAGTATATCCCAAATCTTGCTGTCGGGAGCTTTGGGCCTCTGGTCAATTATAGCATGGTTTATCCCATTTCGCCGGGCGGGAAAGCCGAGAAGAAGGCGTTAACGTCAAGGTGTGTGGGATCAACACCAATCGAGGCAGTCTCATTCCAAAACGGCGATAGAAGCTGAAATCCGACACTGGAACTGAAAAGCGTGCCTGGTATCTGCTGGGGGAGAGACCAAGAAGATGCCTGGCCTGAATGGCCAACCCCGGTGTCAGCGGACGCTGTGCCCGTCAAGGGTAAGGACGCCTGGCTTGGCAGACCCGATGTTGCGCTCTTTGGATCGCCCGATATCGATTCAGTCGTTCTGAAGCTGCTGATACTCGCCAGAGCGACGTCTTGCGCCCATCGCACCATTTTGTCAGGGTCAAGTACTCCATTGTTCTCGTTACAGTTCTTTGCAAACGTCTCCATTATCTTCTCCCGTGAGAGGCGAGAGAAGTCACGACGCAAATGCTCGCTCATCTCATTGATGAACTTGGCATTGAGTTCCGCCATGGATCTCTCGTGGACTGCCATCACATCAGCCGTGAATCTGTGTGCTCTTCGTGTCCTAGAGGTGTGGATGAAGCCTCTACATACATGGAGATGGAGTCGGGTCATCCTCGGGGAAGAGGAGTTTATAAAGTTTGATCCACTTCATATATTCGGGCACGTCTCCGTCTCTCACTCTCGACTTTAGTCGCTTCTCCATCGCCGCGTCGATCCCATCGTACCGTTGTACGGTTCGTATCTCGCATGGAGGGTTGGTCCTCTGATGAGCGGCTAGCTCGTCCTCGGACTGGTAGTGCTCTCCGCACCTTAGGCATATGTTCTTCGGTAGTAAGTGCTTTCGGTATAGGTGCTCTCTAGAAGTAGAAGTATGCTACTGTTAGATATCGGTACCGAATTAGGCTAGCCGTCAGTTGGCCCTGGAGGAATCTCACTTGACTCGATGGACTGTTGGCCATCCATTCCAGGTATTGCAGCACTTCCAGTCCTTATACTTTCCCGGATTATGCTTTACAAAGGGACATGCGAGGTTGTTTGTAGTATCGGGATCATCGGTCGTACTATTGTTGGCTTGCTGGGTGGTATTGTTGATGCCAAAGGTGAGATGCGCGAATCTCGGGTTAGCGACCGTACGCCAATCCTGTTGGAGCCCCGATAAGCGTTTGCAGTCGCCGGGTCGAAGAGACAAGCGCCCAGCGAATTCAAGGACAAAATCATTGTCGTTGTGTTGAATCATTTGCGTTTCTGACTCGACCGCGCCAACTTTCTGAGCTGTGTCCGTCTCTTCGGAGTTGCTGCCATTTGTCTGGGGAGGTACTTTGTGCACCATGGTTGAAAGTGGACGTCTTGTATGTCGTCTCGCTACAGCTAGGTGGCAAACCAAGATAGGAAACAAGTGACTGAAGAAACCTTAACTGTAGTTTTGTGATTATTGCGAGGGTACAAGTAGGTTCATCGGTTTGGTGACAGCGTGCGCTGGTTGGACGGGGCCCGAGATTGGCGCCAGTGAGCACCATCTATTGCGCGGCCGCGCAAAACGTGGCGGCGCGATACCCAAGTCCACATGGCGCAAGTCCGCATGGCGCACAGCCACGTTGCCTACTATAAGACCAATGCTTGAATCTGTAACACACCTATTTGCCTTTCCAGCTGCCTCAAAGCGAACCAGACGGAAGAAGTAGTTCGCCTCCTTACGCCTGCCTTCGACTGTCTTCACCTGTCCTCACCTCGCTATTACCATGGCTAACATGTCTTCAAAATGTGTGTACCCCCACATGCACCGTGGCAGACTTGGGATCCTTGGTTGCACATAACGACTGACGTCCTCACAGTTGCTCAAGCCCACCTTGGGTCTGAAGGTGATCTCTCAACCTTTGGCCGAAGTCTTGATGCATTTGGCTTTTCGAGTCTCAATCCCAGCCGGCTCCGGAAAAGCTGCGTCTCCATCACGCTCGCCAAGCTCCTCGCCTTTCGCGATGTCCACCACTTTTGGCGTGACACCATCGGCGCGGACATGCCAGACACGGACTTGACACTGGACCAGATCCAAGAGCTGCTCCGCCGGACCCAGTGGCAGTTCAAATGGCGAGCATACGAGTCCAAGGGCGGCAAGTCGGCCTACAGTCAGCTGCTCAAGGACTTGCACAGCTCCCAGCCCGAGACGGGCATTCTATGGGGCACCCTCTACAGCCGGGAGGGCAATGTAGGTCATTGTGTCGCATCTGGCCCGTTAGCCAGCATCGGCTCGCTACCCAGGTCAACGAGCGAATTGCTCGACTTTCAATTGTTCAACTGCTACCAGAACGACACGTATGGCGTCAACGTCGAGCACGAAGTACGAGCCGCCGACGACCTCTTGCTGTTCTTCCTGTACTGCCCCCGCGAGAGTCCGCAGTGGAAGGCGTACCTGGACCGGTCCTACTGGAGGATGGTCGAGCGACGTGAGGATCCACTTTGGCAAGAGCGGTGGTTAGAGACGGTCAATTCCGCCCTCGCTGTCCTCGGCGTTGAGCCTATTCGCACATTTCCCACCAGTGATGGAGCTGGCTACCGGAATGGGACCCCAGGAACTCGGTTGATGTCACAACTTTCCGCAATTCTGGCTTCGGTCGGATCTTAGGTGGTGCTGTCAGCTCTCACAGGTCGAAAGCACATGGCAGACATGATGAGACTTACATGGCGGTCCAACTTGGCACACGATCTCCGTTGGACGGTGGCGTATTTTATCACTCCAAGATACAAAACTTTGTTCAATGTTATATACTTGGAGGAGAGACAGGAGTCATATGGCTTGTATAGTACGTATGAACAGACTCGGTATTGCTGACAGAGGGTAAAGCACTACCTACAACGCATGCCATCTGGCAGGTATCCAGATCCAAAATAGTCTCCTATTGTTACCTAGGTATGAGCCTTCAAGTCCATCTCAGGAGAACCCGGAACTTGTTGTTCGTGTAAGGATCAATACTTCCACTTCTTGATCTCTTGTCCTCCACAAACCAATCACACATGTAAGGTACCGACAGGGTTGTATTGCCTAAGGTACGCCAGAGTCTTACTACATCAATCGACCCACCGCGCACAAGCTGCACACCCGCTGCACAGGTTAAAGCAGCCGCAGCACCAGTCCACTCACGCGAAGTCTATTATGGTCCAGTTATATGCTTGGTGTGCTTCCAGTACTCCGGCCCACCCCACCTGGCATACCTAGGTAAGGTAGGTAAGACTGGATGTGGCTGCTCTCACCTCCATTATTCACTCACTCACAGTCTATTTATCTCGCTGGTCCATGACCATAAACAGGTGGATAATCGTCACGCTATCGATACTCAGAAGTTCGAGAGTGATAAAGTGGATATTCCTCACACTTGAAGTTTAACTTTCTTACGTTCTCTTTTCACCTATTTGGTCATGTATATACAATCTATCTCTCTCTATCTGTCCAGCAGATTTCTAAGTATATCCTTAGAAGAGTCATAAAGAAGCAATGAGAACCTAAACAAGATAACATGTCTTTTAAAGTTCACGGTCAGGAGTTCGCCTCTATAGCCCTATGCCACAGAGAAATCGCCAAACGCTCACTCGTAGAGTTGACCGGCCAGACCACCCTCCCCAGCACCGTCTTTGCAGCCTCCCAAGTCACTATATCCGCCGCCCTGCTCCACTCCCTAATACACACGACGAACCACTCCTCCAGCGCCTCCACGTCGCCGATCCCCACCGACACCTCCGACGAGCTGGCGGTGGACACAGACCCCGGCGACGACACCGAAGCCGACGAAGACGAAGAAGGCGACGAAGAACCGCCGTACCCGCACGCAAACTTCGCCGTGGCCAGCGCCATCGCCCCCGTAAATGCCTTCCACAGCCAAAAGTCCCTGTCCAGCCTGCCCTTCCCGCCGCGGCGGCTGAGCGTGCGCCCGTCGCGGACGAGGTGCCGCCTGAGGATCCGCGCGAGGTTGCAGAGCAGGCGGCTGGACATGGGCCGGCCGGCGTTCCAGACGCCGAGGACGCTGTGCAGGTAGAGGCCCATGGCGGCGCAGACGCCGGACCAGGAGGACACGAAGTCGGGGGGCGGGGGTTTGATGGAATTGGGACCGGGACCGGGACCCTTTTGGGGAGGGGGAGGGGTGCTGCTTTCCGTTGTGGGGGAGGAGGAGAAGGAGAGGACGTGGAGGTCGACGACGGTGCCGAAGAGGCCGGTCTTGTCGCCGCCGCCGTGGGCGAAGAAGGATTCTGGGTGGGACCAGGTGGACATGCACTGGTCTACGTGGGAGGTTATTTCGCGGAGGTGCGAGATTATGGGCTGGGCGTCGATGTCGGTTGGTTTTCTTCCTGGGGGTGGCGGGGCGAGGAATTGTGGGAGCTTGGCTAGGGATTTTAGTCTGTTTTGTAGCCCTGAAGGCTCTGATATGCGGATGTAGTGCGGGCGAGAGTTGGCCTCGGAGATCTGGCTGGTTGAGAGGAACCCGGGACTTGAAGTCCGGAGTATGTCCTTGTTGATGCTGCTCTTGAGCCCGTGGAGAAAGTTCTGGGTTCTAGATATCAAGGAGTCAGTTGCAGTGTCTCGCTGCATTTTAGGCCGAGAAGGCTGGCTGTAAGTCTCACAAAATCAAGTATCGGTCTGAAAGTTCACGGTCTACGTCGTCTGCGCCCATGCAGCCCAAGTCGTCCGAGCCTGCTTTTTCAAGTAAAGCCATAAGACCGCGTAGATGAGTCTCCGCGGCAGACAGGTTTCCCAGACAGCACTAGATCATGAGGTAATGCTCGAGTCAGTATATCTCTTCGATAAAAAACGTTTATGGAGAATACGTACCTCGGCAAAACCAAGAGTGATCACCTGCCTCAATGCAACCGCAGCTCTTTCTGAATCTTGCTTCGCCACCCAGTCATTGATCGTACGTATACTCTCAACCTTGTGGTGAAGAAATGTGGGCTCATACGACTGGAGATGGCCGGTGTTCCATGAGTAGTGCAGGCCGGCCATGATCAGTGTACTGCGTAGTGCATAGGGGTCTTGCATAAGTGCATCAAAACTATCACGTCCAAGCACATTTAGCATCGTCGGTTGACTCAGGGGCTTGCTTGATGCAAGTAATCACCGGGGAACTTACCGGAATGGTCGATTTCCCGGAGCTACGGGAGCGTCGGCGCTGCGAGTAACTACAAACAGTTAGGATAAGAAGCCAGACAATCAACTACATAAGCGTCTCGATGCCCCAATCCCGGACAAAAGAGAACATATGCCGAACTCACGGTAGTAGAGGAGCTCCTGCGACTTCAGGGGCATCTGTATAGCGAGAGTGTCGAAAGGATCACCGGATGCGTTACGGGTCAGTTGTGTTACGGAGAACCGAACGGATACCTGGGTTCTCTGTAGGGCCCAGGGGCGTTGCTGGCCAGGAAGAGCCCTGTTCTTTGACCTTCGTTCTCTAAGGGTCGGCTCTAAGATAGGGTACTCGCATACTCTGTTCCCAACCAAGCATGTCGAGCTGCAGCAGCAAGTCAGCGATGAGTCAAGTTGCCAAGGGAGATGCGTTACGTCACCCTCCCTCTCGAAAGTTTATAACTCACCAAGAAGGGCGCTTCTCGTCGCATCGGACATGGCGTCGTCTGCAGGTGGAACACCCAGTCCTGTTTCGAGTGTGGTAACGCCGACGCCGGGTTGGGTCAGCTATAGGGCTGGCTTTGCCCCCCATCGTGATATGTCAATCGCTCGCGAGTTGGTGCCCAGTGTGACCGGGACGGGACGGGACGAAACTCTTATCCGTCAAACTTCAGCTTAAAGTAGACGTCTACACCGCGAGGATGCATCGGATTCAGCAGGTGGCTGTGAAAGAGATGAACGAATCACGGGCGGCTAGTGCTGGCTACGTGGTTGCAGACACGAGTTTGTGAGACAGCGGCAAAAGAGGCGAAGCGGTTGTCGCTTGTTGGGCCCGTAAGCCAATGCTACCTACAGTCGCACTTTTGTCTGACACCATCCGTCAGCGCTAAACCTTTCAGGGCAGGTAGGAGCCCCAATATAAAAAAATCCACTCCTATATTTATGTCATTTTCAATCCCCCCGACCCTGCTCGGATCCTGAATTCCCAAACATAGTCTAAAGAGAACAATAACATCTGCCGGCATTTCTCAGACCTATACTAGAACGTCAAAACAAGCTCCCTGAGCTTCTGGAAATTCGGAGTCCCGAACCCCGTCGTCGGGTCCCACCCAACCGTCGCGTTCCACCTCGCACCAGGCACAAGCCCGCCACCCCTAGCGTTACAGCCTGTCGTGTACCCCCCGGTGATGTCAATAAACGTGTCTCTCGCCAAGCCGTAGATTAGCGGGTTCAGCCACCCCAGCGCCGGTTTTCCGGCCCTCAACCGCGCGTCGTTCAGCAACCCCACGATCCCGGCCCACACCGGCGCGGCGGCGCTGGTGCCCCCGCTGCCGTCCGGCTTGCCGGCGTAGATGACCTGGAAGTAGGGGTCGAGGCTGTGCGCGGACACGTCCGGGAAGGCGCGCCCCTTCCAGTTGGTGTACGCGCCGTAGTAGGCGTACGTCTCGTTGCTGACCTGCGTGGCGATGTAGGCGTCCACGGTGCTCTTCTGCCAGGAGGGCTGGTCGAAGTACCGGCTGAACCCGCCCGAGCTGCCGTCCCAGGCTACCTCGGGCGTGGAGTTGGAGGTGCCCCCGATGGCGGTCAGGTACGGGCAGGAGGCCGGGAAGACGGAGTCGAATTCGACCGTCTTCATGTCTGGGGCCAGGCAGGCGCCGCCGAGGCCGCCGTCGCCGGACGAGAAGATGGTGGTTATTCCGCGGAGGGCGAGGAGGCCCACCAGGTTGCAGGTCAGCTTGGCGTAGTCGAGTGGCACGCCCTAAAAACAGTTAGGCTATTGGGATGTGTAAATGGGTGGAATGCAAGTCACGTACGTCTTCCTGGTCGCCATAAGAGTTGGAAATGACCTGGGGCAGCTCCTCATTCTGCTTGGACAAGAGGTAGCGATAGTACGGCACGTAAGGCTCGTTATTGTTATCCTCAGGTGTAGGCTGGCCGAGGGTAGGAATGAACGGTCTAGTCGTGTCAGTACACAGGCTGTCTCGTGAAGCCGCATGGACAACTTACGGTGATCCACCGGTTATGAACTCGGTGACCGGAAGCGGATGTGCAACACCGATGATGTTCTGAACGTCTAGATTTGCCTCACCGAAGCCTCCGTGGGCCGGGTTCTGGTCGTCGGTTCCATTCGCAATGAACACTTTGGTGAAGTTCTGGCTCGGGATGCCGAAGAACCGCTCATATTCCGTTAGATCGGCATATAGCGCAGACTCGTTCAGGAAACTTCCAAAGCCTATTCTGCTGCCAGATGCGGGATCCGCTTGGTAGTCTCCGATGTGATACAACTGGTTGAGGCACTTGGGTGTGATAGATGTCTGGCAAGCCGCATCCACAGTTGTATTTGATGGAGTGTCAGCGCGTTTCGTCTTGGATGGCGCAAGAACAGGTGAGGCAGGCAACCGGCCGAAGAATGTTCCCGGATCAACGAATGCGATGAGATCCTGCAGATCGTCCGGGATGGAGTAGCTAAGTGTCCGAAGCTTGGTGACGCCGCTGTTACGATAGAGCTGGTAGGACGCATCCAAGACAGTGTTTACAGTCTCGATGTCTGCCGAGAAGTCGACGAACGCTCCGTCTACCTTGTAATCTGAAATACCGTTACTCCGCAGCCATTCAACCACCTTTGTCGAAGCGTTTGCCGGCGGCGGGTAAAGAGCTTCGACCGCGTCCCTGTCGAGCCATTTGCCGTAGTTGGGGCTTCCAGGAGTGGACAGATCGAGAAGCTGCGCCTCCAAGCCTTCAAACTCTCTCTGAAGTGCGATAGTGAAGGTCGTCGTCACGGATTTGACCGGTGGACCAGCTTCAGACCAGCCATGAGGCACGAATAATAGCTTCTCATGCACGCCGCCCACGACGCCACGAGCGACGGCAAGCACCACACATGCAAGTGCAGTAAAATGTCGAGACGACCCCATAGTGAGAGTCAGGAAGGATGAGACCCCTGGTGATCGTTGGAACGCGCCACGATTATGCAAGCTGATCTGCCCGAAGCTGCAAGTCTCTGAGGCAGGGTCGATGACCGTCTCATTCTAACGGACGAAGCTGCTGCATTATATAGATTTTATACCGCGCCTCGCCGTATAGCACTAGATTGATAGATGCATGTCAATATCGGGGTTGAATGACGACTGGCAGGGCAGTGTCGGCGTCATTTGTGGTCGCTTCCGCCAGGGTGCCTTGCAGTAATTAGACGAGAAGTGTCCCAGCGGGACAGTTGAGGGGCAGGAGCCGATCCTACCCAGCGCGTATAGAGAGGGACGAAATTGAAGTGTAGTTCAGGCTCAATCCCAGGATGACACGGTCGCTGCCATATGCTGAATCGATTAGCCGGGGCTGTGGTCCTTGACGGCACTTCAGCCATATCGTGGCTGGTGTGATAGGAGCCGAGATATCACCATGGCCAGGTAGTAGGGAGTAATGATGAGATTATTGTTAGTAGTGCACGCTCAGGTAGCGCTCACTGTTTCATATATGTTAAAGGCCAAGATGGCATGCATAATCCCCGTTCTGCGACTCTAAACATAGAAGACACCAGCATAGACTGCGCATAATAGACGTGAGTCTAGACCAGTGGTAGGATTGCGCATGTTAGCGTAGTACTGCATCCTATATCCCCAACTCTGGAATTTATCTATACCTAGGTAGCGACAGGAAATGTCCGGTCGTGAAGTAGTCTAATTGAGTCTTCTGTTCTCCTTATCGTGTGATCGTCTTTTCGTGCAATCGTCTCGTCGTATAGTCCTTTCCTTATCTCTTTTTGCTTTCTAATCATTCAGCTTGTAGCTGCGCACTAACATGCGTAACCCTATCACAGGTGTAGAAGGTCAGCATACTGCACTTGCCGTGGCTCTGATAATGATAAAGACGCTGACCACAGTGGGTGGAGCCATTGTCAAGATGGTATAGCCCGTCTTTCCCTGCCAATCACCTGGAATCAGTGTAGCTCAATGTTTAGTCCAGAGCAGATCAACAACGCTCCTGTTCCAACAACGACAGATCCTTATTCTTCTCATTCCACTTTCAACAGCCCCATTTGTGGTTCAAGGTGCAGTGTAGTGCCCAGGTAAGCCAAGATATCGGGCCGGGTGTTAGCTGTTTTTCAATGTGCCGTCTTCCCGGTAAGGTCGACGGAGCCCCTCCGGAGCTTTTTACCCCAATATCAAAGCTAACCTCTTGGCAGATCCTTCGCTCTCAGATAGGGGCTAAGATAGTTCTTTCTAGACTGCACCGACCTAAGATAAAAATCAGGAAGAAAATGCCGATAATTCCTCATGGTCGCAAATGGATACGAGTCTAGTCAATAATCTCCGACCACCGGTCTGGTCTAGTGACTGCGGAGTAGCTACCACACCGTCGAATCACCTGTCGAGTGAGTGCTCTTATCACCACGCTTCGGACGATTCCGCACCGAAGCGCTGGGACGTTGACCGATAACCAACATGCTGGGACGGCGGATAACGGCGGAGAATGGTTGCATCCGGAGCATGTCCGGACTATGGCTAGCCATTGATAAGTCGGCGTCCTGCCCCAGGCTTGTGTTTCGTTTGGACCCGATTCGCTTCACCTGCCCCGACTTGTCACCTCAATTCCGGCAAGGACGCAAGATAGTCAATTAACCCTAACCCCGACCTGCCTGTCAGCTCATTTTGGCAACCCCAGCCCTGCACGTGACGATGGCAGACACGACAAACCCTAACCCTAACCCTGACCCAGAGAAGCGCGTCACGCCGGATGACATTGAAGTCGCCAACGTCGTCAACGATGGCGCATCTTCAATTACAAAGGTTTCCATTAAAGATGAAACAGGCGAGCTAGCTGTTCAAGCCCTTAGCCTGGGTGATGTGGACCCTGCGGCATCGAGGCGCGTCCTGAGAAAGATCGACATGTACATTTTGCCGTTCCTTTGTTGCACCTACGCACTTCAGGTATGTCCTTTGAAGCTCTATTGCATCAGAAAGTGTATTAACAACCTTCTTGTTCGCGGATAAAACCACACTGGGGTACTCATCAGTCTACGGAATCATCCCAGACAATCATCTGGTCGGTCAGAACTACTCCTGGGTGTCATCGATCTTCTACTTCGGCTACCTGGCAGCTGAATACCCCGGTGTGGCGATCCTGCAGAGGTTCCCCGTAGCCAAGTTCCTGGGCGCAAACATCGTTCTCTGGGGCGCCATCCTCATGACTACAGCCGCCTGTTCCTCCTTCGGGGGACTTGCTACCGTCCGGTTCTTGCTCGGAGTCACAGAGTCCACTATCTCGCCCGGCTTTGTGATCATAACGGGCATGTGGTGGACCAGACACGAGCAGGCGGGAAGGTCTTCGCTATGGATATCTTTCCTTGGTGTCGGAAGTTTCGTCGGCACGCTGGTCGCCTACGGCATCGGCCACATTCAGGGCAGCCTAAAGCCGTGGAAGTACATTTTCATTATCCTTGGCGCGGTTACCATCGTCTGGGGCGTCGTCTTTGCCCTGTTCGTTCCCGACAGCCCATCCCAGGTGAAGTGGCTCACGGAGGAGGAGAAAGTTATCGCAGTCCAACGTATCGTGGTGAATAAGACAGGCACAAAGAGCCGACGGTTCGTCAAGGCGCAGATCATCGAGGCCGTAACGGATCCGAAGATTATCGTTCTGGGTCTCATCTCGTTTGTCAATGCTATCGCATCTGGAGGCCTCGCCTTCTCGTCCTTGGTGATTCAGGGATTCGGCTTTGACCCGCTCGAGACCACCCTGATGGGTTTGCCTCTGTCAGTCGTGCAGCTGGTGACTCAGCTCACTGCCGGCTTCCTCACGTCCAAGATTCCCAAGTCTCGGCTGCACATTGCAACAGTGGCCATGGTCCCGCCGATTGTCGGAACCGTCCTAATCAACAAACTCGACGTGACCAACAAATGGGGCCGTCTCGTCGGTGTGTGGCTTCTGGGCTCGTACCCCGTCGGCTTCATGGTCATCCTCGGCCTCCTCTCGACCAACATTGCCGGCAGCACTAAGCGGTCGGTGGCTTCCGGATGGGTCTTCGTCATGTACTGCGTGGGCCAGATCGCCGGGCCGCAGTTTTTCAAGAGCACCCAGGCACCGTCGTACAGTGGCGGTATCGTCGCCAT
Source organism: Coniochaeta prunicola (assembly GCA_007388105.1). Classification (NCBI taxonomy): domain Eukaryota; kingdom Fungi; phylum Ascomycota; class Sordariomycetes; order Coniochaetales; family Coniochaetaceae; genus Coniochaeta; species Coniochaeta prunicola. Next base: position 54,343 of record SMOB01000379.1, read on the forward strand.
GCTGTGCGGCTTCATCATCAACCTCGTCCTCAACCAGGTCCTCCGGTTCCTGTACGTCCGCGAGAACGCCAAGCGAGACAAGCTCATCGCTGGCAAGTCCGAAGAGGAACTGCTGCAGCTGAAGAACGAGAGCGAGCTGCAGGGATTTGAGGATATCACTGATAAGGCAAACGTGAGTACTTTTATATCCAGTTGTGCAGCTGCTTTACTGACCTTTAACGCAGACTATGTTCCGTTACGTTTTGTAAGAGGATTTCCGGGCAATCTCGCTACCCGATAGTTTGTTATCTGTTCTTCCGTTCGAAGTAGTCACCTGACAAGAGCTTATAAATCGTAATTGAGATTGATATACTGCTATCAGATTATACTCGGTCTATCATCCCACGGATGCTAGTCCATACGTAGAACTATACTTCCCTCTGTCCTAGTAGTTAAAGCCTGAGGTTTCTGTCTGCTTCCAAAGCTTTGACGTGTGCTGCCATGAAAGGTCTAGCCAACCAGACATCTTTGTATCAGACAGGCCTGAGAACTCAGCTGTGTGAATACTTTACTGTCAGGCGCTCAGTCCCCTCGATGATTTCCGAGAGCACATCTTTTGGTTTATTACTATTGCTGATGGCTGAGTGTGTATTGTGATACTCCTCAATAAACAATTGTGCCTCTTGTTCCGTTTCAAACTTTTTGAAGCATGAACCAGCGTACAGTTTAGTCTGCTCCTCGGCCTCATCCCTTTGTATGTTGCGTTGGTCAGTAGATCTAATATAAGCATACGTACTGACAGCATAAAAGCTCCGCGGGGCATACGAATTATAACTTACCACGTCGAATAAACACCCGGTTTCCTACCGCTCGAAACGGCATAGAAGCCCGGCGTCTCCGATTTAGGCGCTCGAGGAGTCGCGCCATCGATCAATGGCATGTAGAAATGGAACTGCGGGAACCCTTTCTTCTCCATGTGGTCTTTCGCTTCAAAGAAAGTGGCGAAACCTTTATGTGAAGCGTCAGGGTACCCATTCACTAGGTTGTTGGCCACTGCCCTTCACGCTTGTCATTATGGCTATCCTTTCCTAACTCATTCGCGTTTCACGACTGGAGGCCAGATGACTTACCACGAGCATACAATAGGTGCCACCCTCCCGCGTATGACAGTATAGAAGTTCTTCTTCTTGTGACGAGCCATATCTTTGCGAGATAGGACTATCCGAGACTCTAAACACAGTATGCTTGAATCATTCAGGGTATGACTGTGAGGGCAATGCTGAGAGAAGCAACGCAGAGGGAACTGGTAGGAAAGGAAAAGGAGTCCGGCCATCATAGTGATTTTTCTCCACATATTAAACCAGAGCGAGACATCAGACCGCAATGCAGATGAGAGCCTTACTTTGGGACTGCCAGAAAACCACCAATAAAAGGTGCTATGATTGGAAGCATTCAAAGGTTGCCTGTATGCGGGAGGCCCACGACCATAATATGCAGGCTGTCTACCCACCCATCGAGTGATCGTCGACAGCAAAGTGCAGAAATCGTGGGCTTACATGGAAAGGGGCCGAAGAGGTGGATGCATTGCCATTGGGTCGACTCCGAGCTTCTGTGACACCGCTCCTGGGAGAGCGAATGACGCGACGGCACGTTCAAAAATATTGCAACCATGATAGCCACTACGAGCCTTCAGTTACACGCCAAGAACGACGAAAAAGTGCACATTTCCGATTTACACGTACTAAAACTTTCAAAGAAAAGCAAAAGTCACCCCTCCCAGAGATACTCCTGCCTCCGACCCTGTATCAGCGGCCTCAGCGCCATCCCGTAGTCGCCCGCGTTGGGCGTGCGCAAGAGCGTGTGGATGTGGAACTTGGCGGGCTCCCTGTTGGTCAGGAAGACCCCCGAGTGGTGGTCGAACTCGACGATGACGACGGGGCTCTGGATCCGGTAGTAGAAGGGGTCCGAGTCGCCGTAGCCGCCGATCCACGAGAAGTACGTCTCGGGGAACCAGGCCTTGTAGCTCTCGAGGCGGACGGAGCGCGCGGGCTGCGGGAGGTAGAGCAGGTACTGGTTTAGGATGTCGACGACCAGGAGTTGTTGGGGGGTCGTCATTGCGGAGACGAGGATGCCTTCGTAGGGGACCACGCGGTTGTCCCTGTAGGCGCCGCAGAGGTGCCGCTGGTCGTCGTGGTTCCATCTGCCGTGGGGCATGGCGGGGTCCTTCATCTGTTTGTACGTCTGAGCTTCGGACTGCTGCTCGGCTGTAAGGCTCTGCATGAGCTGCAGGCCTAGCTTTTCTTCCGTCTCGAGGATGCGAGTTCCTTTGTATGGTCCGTCGTCGATTAGGTTCGGCTCGGCGCCGGTGAACCACGGTGAGATGACGATCTGTGTCTTGTAGAAAAAGATGTTGAGGCAGAGGTGGTGACCATAAAAGGAGAAACCCCATGGTGTGGTCGTGGACGGCTCGCCGAAGAGGACGAAGTTGTACGAGAACTCGTTCATGACGGTCGGCGACTCGACTAGCTCACCGAGAAAGCCATTGATGCGCATCGCTCCGGCGGCCTTCTCATAGCCCTCCGGTGAAAGGGTAGCTTTCAAGACTGCCATGACCTTGTTGCGAACATCTTCGCTCAATTCGTCGAGCCTAATGCCCTTGTCACTGAGCAGAAATTCAGGGTTGGACCATGTCCGCCACTCGGGCGAGTCGATGTGCAGCTGGATCTTGGAGCTCTGTGCCTCGTCCAACGATGACACCACAGCGTCCGTAGCATCCACTATTTGCTGGATCGGGATTCCCTCGTCCTGAAGCTGAAAGAGTCCTGGCCGAACAGTGCCTTGATTTCAACAGTCAAGTTAACATCCAAATTCCGATACAGCTAGTTCATTAAGACTCACCGTCATTGGTCACCCCTTTGAACGGTTCCTTAAGTAGTTCAAGCCAGTGCATGTACAGACCATGCAACCACGGGGGTATTCCGCCCTTCTTGAAAGCTTCGGCGTAGACATGAGCATCTTGTTCTTTCATAGTGGTGAACCTTGGAATGCTCAGATCCGGGAGATACTGGCGGTATTCGCCGCCATGCGCGGCTTGTGCTGATTCTGAAGTCATACGGGCTAGCCGTAGAGTTTTCACTTTGCGGTTGTCGTCAGTGAGTACGCCGTGGAAGGAAGACTGTGCTGCGCGACGGGGTTTCGCTAGGCGTAGTGGTCAATTCGATTGAGCAGCCCTGCGAACACAGATATGCAAAAACTGCCGGACTAAGAAAGACCCCACGCGCTAATCGCTGCAACTCTGTTCTTAATGCTCGGCCAAAAGGAGTAGAGAGTTGCTTCGAGCTTAGCGCACAACGGATTGTCGCTGGCAGAGGATATGGGCTTAGAGGAGTCCGATCTTTCAGATGAGCCAGGGATGAACTTAAGGCAAGGTCTGCTTGGCTCAATTCATCGGCAGATCCGAGGCACGGCGGGGACAAGAGGGAAAGGGTTTCCCCGCAACATGACATTCTCTCCGCATTTCCCCACCTACAAACCGCCAAGGGGGCTCAGGGGATCTGGCATCAGTCGCGGTCTAGAATAACAAGCGAGTGTGGGCAAATACCGACGACGTTGTATGGCGCATTGCTGTTTCCCGGGTTTGAAGCCTTCGGGCTTCTTCTGCGGTTCTCTATTGAGCCCAGCCGTCTACGTGGAAGGGAAAGCTCTCGTCAAGCTGGCCGTCCAGCAGGTTTACCGAACCCCAGTAATGATGTGCCGGAAGCCAGAACTCGTCCTCCCCTTGCGGCCCCGCTGGCGCCACGGGAGGAATCGCCGCCTTGACGCGTTCCAGAGCGCGCTTGATCATACCTGCTGACTTCACGGCGATGACGCTCTCGTCCATTACTTCCAGGATCTCGACGGCCATTTCGACGTATCTGCCGAGCTGGGCTAGCTCGGTGCCGTCGCCCGTCTGCGCCATGTACAGGAGGATCATGGACGAGGCAAAAACCGTGTATGTGGTGTTGTAGAACCTAGACCAGTTAACGGAGATCGCGTACCGGTGGTCAAGGCAACGGCAATCTAAACTCACCATGTACGGAAGAAGTCATGGTGCCTGTAGGTCTCGTATATGATATCGATGGTCTCTTTGGCCGAGTCAAGACACTTCTGGACGCACTGTTGTGCAGCAGGGTTCATATCTCCACGGTTCGTAGCCTTTAGCAGGAACGAACCGAACAGAAGAATTCGCAGGTTGTGGTATCCTGCTCAGTTGATAGATGTCAGCCCCTGCGAACCTTCACATTGACATTGGACATCCCACGTACTGATAGTCAAGACAAGCTTCTGCTTCTTGACATACTGGGGCTCCTTAGCGGTCTTTAGAGATGTGTCCTGACTGGAGCGTCGTTGCGGTCTGATGGCGTCTGGAAGGTGTGCAAGCCATCTGTCCAGCTCCTGCTCGATACTTGCCGCGGGTTGAAAGGCAACGCCCGGATCCCGCGTTGCTGGAGACTGTGGCACATATAGCTCGAGACGTATCCTTCGTATCACTCTCGAAAAGTCCACCATGTATCCCAGTATTGCAACCGGTGCAGGCTCCGCAAGCTCCGAGCCACCCTCGGAGCCACTAATTTCCTTTCTGCCCAGTATAACCACCGGGAACGGCCGGTTGTGGTACAAGTCAGCACCTAGAGTGTCTGGTCGGCCCATGCCAAAAGACAGTTCTCTAGGTAATAATAGCGTTAGAGAGTACAACGGCAATGGAGTTGCAGTACTACCCACGTTTCAAGCGAGTAAAGCCCCCTAGTATGAATAAGCTTCTGTGACAGCTTTTGATGAAGGAGGGGGCTACATACCACCAGGTCCGCGTCTCCGCCTTGATAACTTCAGGGTCTTCCTTGGATATGTCCGACGGGTTACGGTTGATCCCGATGGCGAGGGCGGTCCGGACCGCAAGACCAACATACATGTATGTCACTGCCGATGATGAATATTCCGGAATATTGAGCCATGTTTACAGGCTGGTGGACTTACAATGTGGATTCAGCTCGTTCTGGCAGACCTTGGACTGCAATGGTTGTTAGCATCAGTGCTGGGTTATGGATCGAACTGTTAGTCTCACCAGGAAGAAATAACACTGCACCATCTCTAGGTCGGTCGCCATACCCAAGGCGCTGCATATGGAGCGAGATTCCTCAAAAAACTTCCGCGACCACGCGAGGTTGTCCTGTCCATTGACAGGCTCCTCTATCCTTGGTCCGACTAGGGCACCCAAGGCCAAAATGCTGAAGTACAAGGCTACGAAGCTCGACTTTTCGCTGGAACTTTCCGAGGCCCAGCGACTCTCGCAACGGCGCATGAATAGAGCTTTGTCCAGGATAGGGAAGATGTGGTGGAGAGTACTGAAGAAGCCGTCTATGAATGTTCTGCATTCAGGGAAAGCCGGCACCGAAGCGGTATTCCCTACCACGTCCTCTTTCTCGGCTCGTCCCCTGGAGAAGATAGGGTTGTGTAAAGTGGTCAGGAGGGCATCTGGTTCGTCCGAAAGCGAGACTGTCCCGTCGTTTGCTGGATTCGAAGGACTTCTTCCGACACGGGCTAGAAGAGCTACTGACGATGAGCTGCCGTAGAACTCCTGATCGTTGGTGTGTTGGTTGACGCCAGCAACCTCTTCTGCAACAGCGGACCTTGTTGATGCCTCCCATCGCTGAGCCGGAGTGGCGGATGGAGTTGGGGTTTCGGCAAGGGCAAATGATGGCTCTTGAAGTGTATTTCCCCTGTTTCTGGCCTCTTCGACGGTCTTGGTCGATCCCGAAAGAGTAGACACTTTCTCCTCTAACCATTTCACATATCTGTCATGGCATCAGCTAGCCTTCACCCAAGAAGATTGAGGGATGATCGACCAACTCTGGTGTGTAAGAACCTGCGATGAGATTGACAGGTGCACCTCCGCCCCAGAGACAGTCGATATGCCGCTCTATCAATAGCATATAAGCACTTGTTCAACGTGTAGCGGACGCAATACACGGCTAGCTCACTCTTACAGCTGGAACAAGGGTACGATCCGTCGCATTTGGTCTTCTTCTTGTGACAGAAGTCACAGGCCAACCTAGTGGTCCGGCGTCTGATAGTCGGATCTCGTGGCACCGACTTCCGGGGTGTTTCTTGAGGCACGGCCGGGGGATCATCGATGTCCATAACTCAGTGCCATGCAGTGGCCAAACCACAATGGTGTGTCTGCTCCGGCGAGTGGAACTAATGACACCGGAAGTGCCGTGAAGTCAATAAAGCTGGAAGCTCCAAAACCCCTCTTTTTCGGGGGCTCGGTGAACCCGGTGCACGGGCCATATCCCCCGTCGGCGATGCCTCTCGTGACGGACTCTCTTGACGTTGCCCCAACCGAGGACCAAATGCAGGCCATATTAACTAATCTCTTGTCATAGAAGGCCTCTTCCTTGACCTCTCGATTGTAGAGGCTTCTTTTCTCACGTAAATGGCGTGTTGAACATCATAGAGACACTACATCTACATCATCCATGAGCCCCTGAATAGGGTGATAGTCCTGGCGTGTCCGCTTATATTGCACGACAAGCCGAGAACCCAGAAGCTTGATAATGGTAAGAGTTGGTGTCCCTTCTGACTTTGACTAGTCATCTAACATACGCCAGTCCTTCCCCAAATCACCAGTGTCCCTCGACCTCATTGTTGTCGGAGCCGGACTAGGCGGACTCGGCACCGCCATATCAGCCGCGCTATCGGGACACAACGTGACAGTCTTCGAGTCAGCGAAGCAACTCCAAGAAGTGGGAGCAGGCCTGCAGATTACCCCTAACGGCACTCGTATTCTCAAGTCCTGGCATCTGCCTGAGTCTCTATGGGCTTCGGCTGCGGAGCCCACGACGCTGACAGTCCACCGGTTCGACGGCACGGTCCTCTCCCACTCGCCGGAGTTCAGCAAGGAGATCCGCGCCCGCTACACGGCGCCTTTCATCGACCTCCACCGGGTCGACCTCCAGCAGGCCCTGTACGCACGCGCCCTCTCTCTCGACGTCGCTTTCCGTCTTGGCTGCAAAGTAAAGACTGTGGAATTTCAGAGTGCCACTCCATCGATCACTCTCGAGTCGGGCGAGAAATTCTCGGCCGATCTCGTCATCGCAGCAGACGGCCTCTGGTCAGCCTGCCGTGGTGCGTTCGTCGGGCGGGCAGACCCGCCCCAGCCAACGGGCGACCTTGCGTATCGTGTCGTGCTCGAGGCCGAGAGACACCTGCGAGACGACCCGGAGCTGTACAACTGGGTGACAAACCCGACGGTGCATTTCTGGGTGGGCCCGGGGGCGCACGCGGTTGGGTACAGTCTGCGCGCGGGCAAGATGTATAATATTGTGCTGCTTGTACCGGATGACCTGCCTGAGGGAGTCAGTCGGACGGCTGGCTCGGTCGAGGAGATGAGAGCGCTGTTTGAGAAGTGGGATCCTGTTCTTGCGAGGTTTCTGGGTAAAGTGAAGGTGGTCGACAAGTGGAAACTGATGCATCGTGAGTGCCTCTGCGCAGGCAGCGCTGAAGACGAAAACTAACTTGAACTTTGCCCGGAAGGCCCTGAATTGCCACGCTGGGTAAACGAGCAAGGGAACTTTGTCTTCGTGTGAGTCTCCCGACTTGAAATGAGGTTGCTTCTTGCTCTGATGTCTAATCTTCAGGGGCGACGCCTGTCATCCGATGCTGCCATACTTGGCCCAAGGCGCCAACTCTGCGCTTGAGGATGGCGCAGTGCTCGGTGGCCTGCTAGGTCACGTCAAGACGAAGGAGCAGCTGCCGCAGGCCTTGCGATTATACGAGAAGCTGCGAAAGGCGAGGGGCGACGCGATTGCAAGAGAGACCTTCAAACAGGTGAGTTGCTCCGCTTACAGAGAACTTATCTAGGCGAGAGGCGAGATGAAGCAAAGACTCACGTGAAGCAGAGACATGACTTCCACCTACCCGATGGGCCGGAGCAACAAGCCAGAGATCAATTGTTCTTGTCCCAGTTGGGCAAGCAGCTCAAGGGGCCGTTCCCGAGCCGGTGGCAGTGCCCAGACGTCCAGCCGTGGCTGTATGGCTACGACGCACAACGGGAAGTAGATGAGGCGGTCAGGTCAGAACCATTCCTGTAGAATGTGGCACGTCGAATCACATAACATGGCGGATGAACCGTGAAAGTAGTAACGAGGAAAGAGTTCGACTTCGTCGCGCATTTTTCGCAAACGGTGGAGAGTCTATCTATCTGAGCTCCAAACCGGCATTCCTGCATCTCCACAAAAGCCACCCACCCATCGCTTATGCTAGTCGTTGAATCGTCATGTTTTGCATTAGAACTCCTCGATACATGTATAAGCTTGAAACGATATGGAGCCAAAAATAAGCGCACCCTAGGCGCCTTAGGCTGCGCCAGCCAACCTGACGACATCCTCGTGGCCCTTGAACAGGTTCGGTTGAGCCTGGTAGAGGATACGGACAGCATTCTGCACAAGTTGCCGGGTCTCATCCGCAAGCTGCTCCTCCGGCGGCGAAAGAACTTTCCCAAAGATGGGGATAAGCTTGGGAGTCAGCTGCTGCACTGTAGTATCGTTGGAGTCATCTACGAAAATATCTCGTTAGCAAGGGCGTTGGCCAAGGGTATTGAGTAAAGAGAGAAACTCACAAAGCTTGTAGATGCACTCGTAGACGGGCGCGTTCTCTTCGTAGTCGTCCTCCAGAGGGAGCAGATCCACCAGAGCAGGCAGCACGCTCGGGATGGGAACACGCTCGGGGTGCTTCATGATCATGCGCGACAGACAACCAGCAGCGTTGTCCTTGATCCGCGCACCCTGCAGCCGAAGCATCGTCTCAAGTTTACCGAGAATGGTCTCGTACTGGGGTAGATATGTGGCAGAGTCGGTCGAGCTGTTGATCAGCTGGCCTACAGCATACGCAGCATTGCTCTTGGTCTCCATATCAGTGTCTGAGAGACGCTTCAAAAGGGTAGTAAGCAGCTTGGAGGTGTATGGTGTGACAGCCGCGCCCATGTTAGCGGTGCATTCTGCGATGACGCCGACACCGGTAGATCGCTCGATGTTCTCGTTGGATGAGGCAAACTTCAGGATGGGCTTCTCGAAGACCTTCCAGAGCTCGCCGAACGCCGGACCCATGGCAGCCGCAAGCCCTATAACGACGTCCAGGGCCGTGTCGATAACGAGCCAGTCATACTCGGAAGTCCCCTCAACCTCTTGCTCCTCGTCGTCGTCGCCAAGGTCCTGCTGGCAAGGGTGCGACCGCGTGATGATGGTACCAATAACCGTCACGCACTGCGTGAGCATGTCCTCCTGAGCAAGGATTGCCGGGCCGCTCGCCTTAAGAGTGGCGGCCACGTTCCGGTTCACCTCAGTAACAACGGACCTATGACTAGTCAGCCAAGCTCTCACTCATACATTGGAAGCAGCGAGAGATGAATGTCAACGAGAATCAGGAGTAGATAGATTACGCGTTCTCAGCACCCGCATAAATGCGTCTGAGTGAGCTGGGTATAACGTGAAGTTGTTCATCATGTGGGTCGACAGAAGTTTCACACTGTAGAAAAAGGTTGGTACGTACCGATCACTCTCCTCAGACCACATCTGCAGGGTAGCGCTGGCGACTATCTCGCCGAGCTTCACAAGGGCTGGGGTTGGAGTCTCCTTCGGTGGGAAACCAGGCGTCCAGCTGGTCCCGGTCTGCTCCTCCATAAGTTGCCAGACACGGGCGTACGCGCGCCACAGGGTGCAGATGGCAGCCTTGCGACAGCCCTCGTATGAGTGCTCCGCCAGGGGTGCAATCTTCTCAACTGCTTTCTCGAGATATTTCGTCACTTCCTCGCCGCCACAAGCATTTGTAATGACGTCTCCGAGGACCTCGATGGCGACCTCCTTCTCGTAGGCTTCAGCTGGAATGGCGGCGTCTTCCCAGTCGTCGTCCTCGTCATCACCCATAAGGTTCTCATCATCCTCGTCGTCGGCTTGACGAACCTTGATCCTCTTGCCGGCAGTGATAATCTCGTCCTCAGTGCCGATGATGGCCTTCTCGTCATCAGTCAGTTTAAGAATGATCTCGTCCTCCTCAAGATCGAGGCTCTCAAACAGACCAGTGAAGACGCCGTCAAGGAAGGGCTTGAACTCAGTCCCATACACCTTTGCAAGTGAGCTCCACAGGATGAAACTGCTTTCGCGAAGTCTGGAGTTGTCGAGCCTCAACCCCTCTTCGCTGGACTTCATCAAGTCCATCACATAAGGCTGGAACATCTCCGGGCCCACGGAAGTCGCGATACGCCCAAGGGCATCACAGACACCGCTACGCAGAGAGAGTTCTTCCTCGGTCTCCTTGACAGCTAGGTAGCCTCCGAGAGCCTGCATGGTCTTCTCGAAATACGGCTTGAATCCCTCACCCAGAGAGCCAGCAATAGCTCCCAGAGCACCAGCAGCTGCTATCTTGACCTTGAAATCATCGTGGTTGACAAGTATGCCAATATTGCTAACGAGATCACCGGCATACAGCTTCATCACGTCGGCGTCGAGGCCTTCGGACAGCGAGTCGAGCGCACCGCAAACAGACCGGATGATTCCGGTGTTCTTCTTGATTTGCTTAGGATCAGACGTCTCCGTCATGGCAGCCTGGAGATTCCTCGCCAGTGCCGTCATCAGAGCCTCGTGCTCCGCAGCCAAGTCGTCAGCGATATCCTCAGCCAGTCGTGCCAAACCGACCAGAGCAGTGTGGCGGACACCGGCGTCAGGGTCGTTGAGCAGATTGATGACGTGGGGCAGGATCGGCTTGATCTGCGAGGACACAAAGTCCGGTGCTCCCTCAACACAGTTGCCCAGCGCCAGGATACCGGCCTTGCGGTAGCCAGGCTCCTGAGAGGTGGCAAACTTCGGGAAAGCTTCCAGCAGCGGGACTAGGACTTGGCGGGGAGGGAGGTCGTTTGCTAGTGCGTCGAGCAGGGCTAGTGCAGAGCGGGCGGGAGTCATCTCCTCGTCGTCTTCGTCATCGTCGATCTCGGTTAGGATGACCATGCTCTTCAGAGTCAACTGTGATCCCATATCCTTGATGGCTTGAACCTTCATGCGGCGGTAATGCACCGTCTGCGCGAGGAAGGAGAGGGCTTGCGAACGGACGTCGTCGTCGGCATCGGTGTTGGCGGCAAGGTCAATCATGAGCTGGACGAGGTCCTTGAGGTAAGGGCCAAGCAGTTGGGACTCGTAAGCCAAGAACTGTTGGAACACTTCGAAGGCCTGCTGGGTTTTCTCCTCGTCCTGCGCTTGAACACAGGACTTGAACACATCGACCATGGCGGGGATGAGACTGTGGAGCGCCTTGACGGATGCCTCATCATCGTCAGGCTCGATGAGCATTAGCAGAGGTCCAATAGACATCATGGTATTGATGCGGACGTCGGCACTCTGGGCGTCTCTAATGGTATGGCTGAAGAGCTCGAAAGGCTTCTGCAGATCGTTCTCGAACGTGGCAGGGCTGGCTTCCAGGATGCTGAAGATGATGTATGTTGCGACCTCACGCTGAGCAACCTCGCCATTGAGGGCAAGGTTGAACAGGGCAGGGAGAAGGTCAGGCCACTCTCCATCTGAAAGGTCTAGGTTTGCGATGGCAGCGATGACGCGGGACTCAGCATGCCGGCACTTGGCGTCTTGCTCCTTCATCGTCGCCTCAACAAGGTGCTGACGGACGGCAGCCTTCTGTTCCTTTGGTAGAGCCCTCCAGTGCTTGTCTACCAGCCTCGCGGCTTGGACAGCAGCCTGCTGCCGCACGCCAAAGTCGGCATTGGTTATTGTGACCTCGATCAGGAGAAGCACTGATTGGGGATGGGCGTAATAGTTCTTTTGGAGTTCGGCGGTGATGGCCTTGATCTTTTGGGTATCAGCTGGAGAGGCAAGACGTGTTAGCAGATGCCAGGCAGCCGCACAAGCAATGTTCTACCGTAGGAGGAAACCCACGAGTTTGACTCTCCTTCAGGAGAGTCGCAAGCTTTGCGCCGTCCATCCCTGAGGTGTGAAAGCGGTAAAATAAGGGGTATCAAGAATGTACAACGACTTATACGATGGAAGGACCTCTCCGTATCCTTGAAGAAACCCTCGACTTGCGAGTTCTCATATATAAGGAAGCGGAAGTCTGAAGAGAAGGATGGGGATCAGGGACAGAGGGTAATTTCAGAAAATTTAAAAATTCGTCGAGAAAATCAACATTGGGCACCGATAAGGAAACAGCTACCGTATCACAAGCCACAGTGTGCGGGGTTGTTGCATGGTGGGGCACTTATCAGGACCCTGTGGCTCGAAAATATCTTGGTCATTCAGGGTCCAAATTCATGACTTGTGGCTGCTCCAACCTACAGAGGCCGGCAGCTACTCTTGATTTACCAGCACCACCGAGTTCTTAGGCTTATGCTACCACAGTACCTAGGCGCGAGCTCCAATGGTTCTAGTCAGCCTGCGAGCTCGGAAAAAATGGCCGTCATACGGCTCATCCAGTCATCCAATGGGGGGAGCAGTCGCGAAGCCGGACGAGAACCACAGAGTAGAGTAGTAAGGGCATGTAGAAGGTACTTATTATAAAGTCTAGAGTAACTAAACAAGATAACCATTACTGATTATTATTAGGCTTTTGCAAGATCAATGTGCTTCCCGAACTGCTCATTGCGCTGAGCATGCTCGGCCCCGGACGGCCCTCCGTACCGGCGTAACCCATAGTCCTTGGAGTCAGTGGTGTGAAGATGAGCATGCTACTGTCCGTATCAGAGCTGTCCACTCCCCTCAACCACGAACCCTGCCGGGGCGAGAACGGAACAGGCCGTGGTCCTGGCCTCTCCGGTTCGCGAGTCACTGCCTGCTGCATCTGCGTGATAGGTGTGGCTTGCGGCAAAGGGCTGGCTGTCTCGATTTGCTTCTCCGTCTCCGAAACGTCCCTGTCCCCTGATCCTGATCCCGATCTTTCTGTCAGGTCCTTGCTGCCGAGCCGCATGTGCCACTTGCCGAGCCCGCTCACGCTCATCAGGCGCGACCTGGACCTCGACTCGGACGCACGCGTCTCGCCCGTCATGGTACCGGCGGCACGTCTCGATCTCATCCTCTGGCCGCGGCTGAATACCGGCTTCAGAGCCGGGACGCTGGCGCAAGCCACGGCGACGCACACCTCGATCATGCTCCACAAGTTGACGAGGATGCTCTCCTTGAACGGGTCGGTGGCCTCCGTGTAGCGGTAGATAGTGTGGAGACGCACTATACTGCTAATGGCGGCGAATGCGCCTGCGCCAAAGATGAGGAAAAGGGCGATCTTCTCCCGGTTCGGTCGCTGGATGGATCGCAATGTAGGGATCGGAAGTCCCAGGATCCATATATCAGTTATGATATTGAACGCTGATGTCGCTATGTGCCCGGTTTTATGGTCAGTCACGGAAATCTCCACTCATATACATGGGTGATAGAAGGGTACGGACAGTAGAAGAAGGCGGTCGTGTTGATGCAACTGCCAGGCTCTGTCTTGGTGAGGTCCCACATCTTGTGAAGCGGCCGGCACTGGCAAATGGTGACAATGAAGCAGATGACGAAGAAGACGGTGTGCAAGACGATAGTAGCACCGCAGAGGATTCGGAAGTTTCGTGTCAGAGCTGGACTCAGAGGTCAGCATTGTCTTACGGACATTGCTGCGAGCAACAATATCGCGTGACCTACCGAATCGAAGGTACGTGAAGAGGATTGAGTTCTTGATACAACACACGATCGTATAATACATCAGCTGTATCGCCAGCGTGGTCTGCTAAATGTCAGCACCATTTATATGGTTGGATCATCCCAGTTGTCTCAGTTCGGCGCCCTCACCTTGATCATGGAGGTCATGTTCTCTGGTGTGAGCAAGGTCATCGGATATCCTACATGGTTGCGCTTCAAGATGAAGATGTCGATCACGTAGCCAATGATAAGAATCTGCCGTTGCTTTGGTCAACTCGCCCGAGCCCGTCGTCCTCAGAGTTCAGGTGTACTCACCATCGCGCCGATGATCAGGTAGTCGTCCTTCCCCGAATTGCGGATCAGGACGAAGCGGCCGACGCATCGGAGAATGACAAAGAGGCCTGCGTGTTGGCATGCCGTCAGTCTGCGCATCAGCGACGTTCAGGAGGCGGGTAGACCTTACCGGCCATGACGGTCATCACGAGTGCGGTTGCAATGAGCCCATCCTGCCTCCTCTTGTCCCCCACATCCGAGGCCAAATCCATTGTTGTTGACCTCGAGGCGGTCCTAGCTGTTCAAGTGGCTAAAGTGGCAGATGGTATGTGAACCGAGTGAGCCAACATGGCAATCCGGGTGGCACAAAGGCGACCCAAGATCACAACCATGTTGACAAGGGCCCGGGGCACGTCTTTTAAGCTCTGGCTGAACAAGACGGGGCGCTCCACGAAGTCAAGAGGGAGGGATCGCAAGCCGTGTGCACGGCCTGTTGATCAACTAATTGTTGTGAACAACATGCAGCAAGGCCTTAGTGTAATATAGACCTATAATCGGACGACCGCACAAGCAGCAATGCCCAGGACGGGCAGATATTGCACCGACCCTCACCGGTATGGTATCTGACAGGCGAGGGCTGGTTGTCTTCTTGGCTTGGAAGCCATGACCAACAGTTCCCACCATTTGTATACCTCGTGTGGGGAATGTCAATTTGGACCCCATGATGCCGTGCGTTGAAGATTTGATGCAACAATGAGGTGGCCGTGGCTGGAGGTGGCCAGAGTGTCTGCGCCGTCAGATCTGATCGTCCATATCGTCATCCTGCAGCAAGTTGCATGCACGCACAGACGACCCACCACCCTCAATTCACGACGCACGGCCTCAGTATACTGTAAAAGTCGGAAATTCTTGATCGCGAACGACCATTACGTAGATGGATTGTCGTCCTAGATGGCGTACTGAATGGATTTGAAAGAATGTGAGTTCAGCATGTTCGTAACGATAGGCTTACATACGCTTCCCCCTACAGTGGCCATCTCTCGCAGCGCTCTTTGCACAAAGGACCTACAGTCCGGGGTCCCCTCTGTAAACTGGTGACTGCATTCGTACAGTGTCATCTACTGCAGCACGACGATCCGGGTCCTTTTAACCGGACGTTGACATCTTCGGTATTGCGCTGCACTATGCGGCACATGTCTTCGCTAATCAGTCAGCATGGGTCTACGGAGTCTGCACATCACTGTCACAATCAGTGTAACCCGGAATATGTGACAAGCAACCGTATGTTGATCCCGCTGGCCATGTCGCAGTCTTGGGAGATGACCGGAAGATAGCTACCATTCCAAAGCACATAAAAGGAAAATATATGTAAGATAACGTTAATTATTCAACAGTTTCTGTATTATGCTCATGACCATCATAACAGACTGAGCTACCTTCAAGAGTAAGGTTTATCAGCACGAGGAAGTCGGCTGCGCACGCCACCCTCGCCGGCCTTCGTCTTTGCCAGATCGTCCAGAACCACCAGGCCGACCCGCTCTCCGTCTCCGAGCTCTTCGACAGTCGCGCGGAGCCTCCAAACCTTGGGCGTCTTTACGCCAGCGCCAGTCTTGTCGGAGAGTGAAGTTGGAGTTCAATACGTCGGTCAATGACTCGAATGCGTTAGGGAGATCATCAAGTATATCTGAATATGCCAGAAACGGGCACTGGTCACCAGTTATCTTTGGGATTCCAATATATGACGGCCCGAGGCAGCTGCTGGCGTTAGGGGACAATGAAGTTGATATAGTGCTTGGAAACAACGCATCGAAGGGTTGTCCGAAGTATTCAGCACCTTGTGAAAGCCCTGCGGTATATTGGCCTGCGAAGTCCGTCATGTTAGTGTACGGAAACGGCCACCAGTCAAGCTTGGGCAGCATGGCGATTGCTGTGGAGGGTCCAGTGGCAAGCCCCAGCACGAAAACAGAGAGGTAAAGCAGAAGTGTTGCAGTATCCTGGATGGATCGTTGACTGATGCGTTGGAACATTGCTGAGAATTGTCTGCTGACAACATAATTCACAGATATAAGCTGAAATGGAGAAGTCAACAAACCGAGTAGAATGCCGGTTGTGCCAGCAGACATTAAGTGATATCGTACGTGGTGGAACAGAATCGCCGATAGAGAAGCTATGATCAAGGCTTCGTGGATCTTGGCCGCGAATTGTAGCGAGTTGAGCATGTTTGTATCTGGCCATGGCGGACGCCAAAAGACATTTCCAATGTATATCCCGAAAAGACAAAAGCTGATGGCCACGGGTGCATAAGGAGGAACTCCTGTAGTATCTGTCGTCTCTTTTGGCTAAAAAGAACCTTTGGTTCTTCATCACGCGTTATTCTTGTGAAGCTAGGCCCTATGATTAGCCACCTGCTACGAAAGCTTCTTCTGGATTTGACGGACTGTGAGATAAATATACTCTGAAATCTCTGTTTGATATACTGCGTATATGCTGTTCCGGCCTTCCTCTTCTTTGGTTGTGACTCTGAAATGTCCCCATCATTGGTAGTAGGGATGGTTCTCTGTCGTCCTTCACTCCTGGTTCCGGTACCTTCAGTCACCGTCTGAGCGCTGAGGGTAAACTCTTGTTTTGGGCCATTGACTGACGAAGTTTGCTCTTTTAGAAGCGAAGGAGCCTCATATGAATCCAGAACAGTCTTCCGGCCCGCATCACTGCCATGGGCAACAGGAGCTTGGGCAGCCAAAGAAACGTGACCATCACCTGCGCTGACAGCAGCTATGAAACGAGACACGAAAGGGCAGTCTCGTTAAGCGTTCATGTTTGGGCCTCGATGCTTCTCTCGAGGAGAGAGGTTTGAAGCAGAGCTGAAGAAGTGATGGGAATAGAGGGGATCTTTTAGGTGCCTATAAGCCAGCGGTCCGTCCCTTACCCATAGGGCAGAGCCAATCATAACATTTACCTTATCGATGCTGCGCCAACTCGCGTGACAGGGCTTAGATGCGTGGCTGGTTTCCTTGGCGAGTTGAGATTGACCGCTCCTCTTCTTCCTTAGTCGCAAGTAGAAATCACCACATAGACTAAGTCTAGACCATCTTACACTCTCAAAATCCGCATGTGACAAACACCGAAACGCTGTATAGCGGGGCATAAATCCCTTGGCAAATACCTAGGTACATTAGGTACGTAGAATAAATAGAAGTGACATCTCACTCAGGCAACGACACTAAGGTAATTAGGGTCAAAGCGGCCAACTATTCTCCTCTCCAAGGCGTCAACTCCAAGTAGTGAACTACGCCCGTCCGACATTATGTCACTCAAACTTGAGGCCTACATTGCTGAGGGCGCAGATTCTTTGCGCTCGATCGCATTCCCCAGAACAACGAAGGCCATGATCGACACAGCATTCCACGAATGGGGATTCGTCATCTATCGCTGCGTCTATGGCGATGACCAGGCATGGCAGCGTTACATGGAGTACTTTGAGGCAGATGTGCTCGAAGGGCTAAGGTGCCAAGGCGCGGATATCTTGGTGACCGTTACGCAATCTTGAGAATGACACGTGGAACTTATAAATGCTAACTCTTCCTCTTTTCACGAAGCTACCACAATATGCCAAGTGGACCGTCGTGGAAGACCCGGTAACTCTGGACGGTGCGAGCATTGATATCGTCCGGGGCCAGTTCGTTGAATGGCGCAACGCCCATGGGTTTGAACTCGCCGTATCCTTCGAGAAGCGCATGATCCCGCTGGCCAGAGACCCGCCTCCTCGATTGCCGCGCTTCACGTACTGCCTGTATGTCGACCAGAAGTGCCTCAACACCGTGACAGCTTTTGCAGAGGGATTCCCACCAGCTCATCGGTTTGCTCCGAGCCCACTTCCGTTGGTCGCTGCCCTCATTGACGGTGATTTCGACGAGAGGGACTACATCCGCGGCGGATCACGCGCTCAGCCGGACGAGCGAGGACAGTTCGCTGCCTTGGATGGGCGCACATGCAGGTATGTGGGCTGGGAGTATGTAGATGTGAGCTGTCTGGGTGGTATGTACGACACTCTACATGTACGGCGTTTAGACGACGCTATGAGCTATCAACGGCCGCCCAAGGTTGCGCCGATAGGATTGGATGGATTGACCGGTGATCAGGTTGAGCAACTCTGATTCTTAGATCGGACCCAATACCAATACTTAGGTTAAGTCAGGCCCTGCTACGAGGCATTGAACACGACAGTGGATTATGTGGATCAACTCGCAAACCATCGTCACTACGAGTGACTTACAATGCGTCGTCGCAGCCTGGCTCGACCAGATCGCTACAGCTCTGTATGCTGACCGAGCCACCAAAACACCATAGTGGCATTGGCGTCGATGTTCTCAATGCCGCGGACGTACCGGTTGTTTGTACTGATGGCTGCAGGCAGTACACTCCTGGCTCTGCGTTCCAATATCGTGGAAATTGGCCAGGGCACCGTTATCTTGACCCACTCATGAACAGGCGAACTACCCTGGTATTTGTCTACTCTTATCAGGACATTGCGACCTTTTGCTCATCTGGCTGACTCTGAAACTCAAGTCCAGCAAGCTATACAGTAGACCGGCATCTTTACTTCAAATTCTACAACGTCTCATGTTACAAACACAGGTGAGATCGAAGTCCACCTTCACAACGCTCACCTAGTAGTGTTTGGAAAGCGGCATTATTCGACGTCCTAGACGCTATTGGAGAGAGTACCAACTTATGTCTATGAATAAAAAACACATACGAGTAGCTAATGTCAAGGGGAATCGGTTGCGAAAGCTTGCCTGGTAACGTAATGGTTTTAATCTAGTCCTGTAGCAACCTGCCGATGAGCCGATGTGTGGCGTTATTGGTAACAACCTGGAACCTGTGGAAAACAGTTTCTTGATTGACTGGTTCAGCCCTCCTAAACGTGTATCTTGAGGGACTCGAGGGTCTCTATATACACAGAGGGCTGCAGATATCTGCAGGGGTTTGCAGTTTCAGAGCCCCGGTACCAGGTCTTGGC